>JAMKCH010024294.1:0-22817 GCA_023653785.1 Ophioderma brevispina | reverse complement strand
AAGACCATACCCCTTAAAGACACAGTGATGTCGCTACGTTCATATCTAATCTGACTCGCAAAGACTCGGAGATATTCTAGTATCCTTTGATACTTTTGTAGAATCGCCATTCACATCTTTTTCCTCTGAAAGACCATTGACATTACCATGGACCGTAAAAAGATGACGCGACATTGATTGACAGGACATCCCTCAGCATCGCTGACGTGAAACAGCTGTTGAGTTTGGTTTTGACTAACACGTTTCATATTTGACGGCGACCTATCCTCCCAAACTGATGGCTAACTATGGGTTCGCTCGTTTTCCCCACCAGTGGCTAACCTGTTTTTATGGAGTCCTTCTGACTGCACTCTAATCCACCGCGTATGGAAACGTTATGTGGGCGACACTTCTGCGGGTTTCTTTTCTGTGGTATAGATCGAGACCATGACCATTTAACCGTCTTTCTTCTTTTGGACCACCTCAACAGCTTCTCAAGATGTCATCATAATTTACTCTTGAAGAGGAAACAATGGAAAGATCGCATTTCCCGATGTTTTTGGTTAAGATTGAACCTACCTTATTCCTTGAACACGCACTGTCCTATGCCAAGAATACCCACGCGACCAATGTACTTCAAGAAGATTGGCCTGGCACACTGTCAAAATAAAGTGGCCTGAATAAATTAAATCTGATTCAAGAAAAAGAAGCTGACCAAAGTGCTCACGAAGAACCTGAGGAAAATTTTTTCACAAAATATTTTTTGATCATTCGTGTTTATTTAAATTTATTTTGCATAATTGGCACAACCTTCTTATGTCATTGCGTGGCTGCTTTTTGTTTGAAGTGTTTGTCCAAGCTATTCCTTATCAGCACATCTACAATATGTGGATATGTTATGCATCGCACTACTCTTCAGACTTGATGAACAAGTTGCCATTAACTCATTTACCATCTAAACCTGTGTTTGGCCACTTTTTAGATTACTTTTTTATGAAATATTCTCCCCAAATTTTTCTCCATCATTATACTTTGAATGTTTTTGCCAATAGACCCACCGTATTAAAGACACTGTTTGTGTATCACTTATTTGAATGCTTTGCCAACTATGGACTACCTTAGTATGACAACTTCTGGAACATCTGTATATTTGAACGTTTTGCCAACGTTATAGACTACCCGTTCATGACACCTTTTCATCATTTTCATAGTTGACGCTTTGTCAAATCTAGAATACCACTATGAAAACCTGAACGACATTTTTGTAATTGTCCTTTTGCCAACGTTAGACTACCCGAACATGACCACTACCTTTGGGTACCTTTGGGTAATTTTCCATAGTTTGAACACTTATGCCAACTTCGAACACGTAGGATGACAATAATGTATATCATCACCATACATTAATGCTTTGTTACCTTACAGTAAAACTATAATGTAAGTTTGCGCATGTATTCACAGTTTTAATGGTCCTGCTAACTTAAGACTACCTTTTTTGTCAACTTTTTTGCATCATATGAATATTTTCAATTCTTTGCAAATATGACAACTTGTGCATTCGTATTCACCTTATATGCCATTACCAACTCTCACTTTAGGGAAAGAACACTGTATGCTTTCAAAGAGAATAGGTCTTCATGGATGTAGAAACAGCCAAAAAATATCGGACGCTATTTTTGGGTTTTTAGTTTTGGCCTAGACTATTAGACCAATAGAAACAGCAACGAACCGAGCGGAACCGAAAAGCAACCGGTAGATCAGTTTTGAACCTTCAAACGCCTAATAGTATAACCGCATATGATGTACATATGTTTACACCGCACGCTTTTCTACGATATATGTTGATCACGTCATGCTTTACTTCACTGTCAGCTATAGTCCTCTTCTTGCCTCATTGACGACTGACTCACTCACTCCCAGTTATGCATCTTATTATAATTATACGTATTACTTTATTATATATGCCTGCATACTGCCTTCCTTCAGGGCCAAAACTTGGTGACAGGCCCTTGTCTTCTAAATATTTGCCTGAGCCGCGCCCATCCCAGAGGTCAAAAGGTCACCTGTACACCCTTTAGAAATATTATAAGTCAACTAAAAATGTAAAAGGTGCGCCCTCAGACGGAGTCCCGTCTATATTTCTCTGGCGTTTGAGCCAGAAACCATCATCTAATGTTGCTATAGTGGTTGCCACTCCTCCCGCACAGGCGAATCTGTTTACATCCCGTATATTCCGGTCCCCATTTATAGTCCTGGTGGAGAGAGTTAACGCTAGGGTAAGTGCCTTTTTGCCCAAGTGCAATAACCCACTGGCGACAGTTAACCCACAACCTTATGCTTTGGAGGCGGGGCGCTGATCCAACGCATGTGGGTCCAACGAATATTTGCCTACAAACATAAATCAACTACTCTATGTTTTTCGTAATATAAATCCAAGAGAACTAGTCAAGGACACCAAAATTCGAAATATGGAAAATGCTTTTAATGCCCATAGAATGCGCCTAATATGTAAGAATCGTACAAAAATAGAGTCATTTCATATCTCCCAAAATACACGCCTTACAACATGTACGGGGAACTGGTACGCTCTAACGTCGCCTCTGCACATCTGCGCATAGCCGTCGTGCGTCGCAGTTGCTTGCAATAAGGTTGATAATTATGCCTTAAACGCTAACTTTGCATAATCCTCGTCTGTTGGTACCAGAACAGATATTTCGGAAAGAATTGTCTTTTTTAATGGAAACGAGACCGACGTCAATGATTATCAATTTGATTTTTCCGAAATTTCACCACTCTTTTAATGATGTCCTCTATTAAGTTACTTTTATAAAATGTGGTAATTTTTATTATTACCCATCCAATACGATACGGAGGTATCACAGACCTTACATTATCTATGGTGATAAGCTGTGCCCCCCCTGGGTTTTTTTTAGCGCCTTCCGAAGCCAAAAATGTTTAGCAGCATTAGTCCACAAGAATTTCAGCATTAGCAAGCTGGAAGTAACTAATGATCTCACAATTTGGTGATACGAATCTCCAGAGATTGGTATATTATCTTAGTGTGCTGGTTTTTTATTTCCGTTGGTATACCGCCTGATGATTTCGCACTGTATTGTCAAGTAATTTACCTTTGCTCTATTGATTTCACCTTTTTATGCACCTGTTGTCAAAGTGTAGCTTTGTATTCTGTGAACAAGGAATTCACACTTAAAACAGTATCCGTGTCTTGTATAAGTGTGAGGAACGAATGCATACTCAAGCCTAAAGAGTGTATCGGCTTCCTGCTACGTAGCAGTATTATGGACAGATGGACCAATCATAAATTTGATCCAAAACCATCCTATAGTCTAAGGATCTTCCATTGAATGAAAGGTTCTCGAGCCTGAGCCATAATTCATCATTTTCATAGTCTTTGTCAAAGACGCTTGCGCAAAAATGTGTGCATGACTCGGACTGTTTCAAACTAAAATAAAATTTAGCGAGCCTTGAAGGACAAGGCCATTATTTTCATTGTGCATTTGTTGAGTCTTCAACAATCTCGTTCGATTACCCTCTTGCATCCTGCCTATCGACTACCTTAGACTAGGCACCGTGATATTAAACAATAAGTCAGATTATGTTTGGGGGAATAATTATTTTTGTTTGAGTGTGTCAGAGTAATCAGTATGAACTAGACTATGTATCCATTGTACAAATGGGGTATCTTTGGTTATCATGTTGTCTTTTACAATTAAACACTACCGATAGGTGCCATCCCGATACCGTGAGTTAAGAGCTGTGTATACGAAAGGATTGATTGCCGATTCAGTTCGCAAACAGCCGTCCTACCCACAGCAATGTATAGAACTGCTGATATTAAGCCTGATGATATTTTATCACAGTGTAAGTACAAAGGTTTTTTGAAAGGTGAATTGGGCTTCAGCAAAAGAAAAAATCAAGCCGTTGAATATCACCATAAGCCACTGGTTTACGTGATTTTTCCACGTGTGTATGAATGCAGTAGTTGTCTGTTTCATTTTCAATTCGACTACTCAAATAAATAACGATCTAACATAAAAATGTACACTTACCAGAAGAAGTAACAAAGAAAACACTTTGGCAATAAATGAACGTATCAAACTCGTGTGTGACTGCCCACTAGAAATACTTTAATTCGGCGATGTCCACGTATGCCAACTGGTTGCCAGATCACACAAATGTTTTGTAATTTGGCCCACTGGAGATAAAATCCGCCAGTTAACAACAATTGACGTTAAGCCAACGATGGTAACCAATCTCATCGTTCGTTTTACTTGGTAATTATTCGGTATCTCAAAGGATGAACATCGGCCTGAACCGCTCAGAAGCTTACCAGAAGACACCCCCATGGAAATCCAAGCAACAAATAGGAATTAAGACCTGTGTCATAGCACAAGCAAGTCACTTCGTAGGGTTCTGCGAGTATAAGTCCGTCGGATGTACGTAGTCCAAACGTTATCAATAAAAGGAACACACAGTAAAATAAGCTCGCACATCTACGTTGCTAGTAGAGTGTTGTAATTGTGTGCATTTCCGGAACAAGAAATATCACCACCAGAAGAGCTGTGTTCCCCAATAGGCCATGGCTGACACCGAGTGGATAGAATTTGTAATGATAACTTTTTTCACCCATGGAGTAGAACCGTGTTTAATTCTTCTTCAGAGAGTTGGCTAGCATGTTGAAGAGTACGACAGCCCTTTAATTCAATTCATCACTTCTAAAGATTCCATTTTGGAAGAGGACTTCGTTGAGGTGGATATTTTGCCTTAACTGCAATGTTTGTAAAGGCAAATAGGGTGTTTTTTAACGACTATTGGAATCAGATCTGTTGGCGTAAGGTTGTGATAGATTACATTCGTAATAAGTAACTTATAACAGATTAATTTCTAAACACATCGTGCACATATGACCTTTACCTGCAACTGCGAACTCAAGTAATTATGTTTACTTAGCAACCAGCAACTCACCGATTGAACAGGTATTATTACGTTTGAGTGAATGATGGACATCAAATCGTCGGCCGCGTTACATAGTGGCGTATTTGCAAATACGCCATTTCGAGAAAAATGGCTTGAAGATTTTGCGATTTTACGTTTTGAACCTAGATGGAAAATTCCCGGAAATAAGTTAAATTTTCAAATATATTACTTTATTTCGATATGCCCAAAAGAATGATGCTAAAGTAAAATACTTCCAATGTGAAAACGAAAAAAATAGCAATTCATCGCGTAAATAACAAATACACTCGCAAGTACTTCGTTATGTGACGCGTTTTTGCAAAATACGCACTATTTGAAAACGACAAATACCAATTCTACCTTGAACTGCAAAATACGGGGCGTCGCCACCAATACGTTCACTTGTGGACGCGCGCATACTTCAAATGCAGATACGATGCTATGGACAAATACGTCGTTATGTGATGAGGACAATTTAACGTTTTGTAAATCGTACATAATTAGTTAATTAATATTTTACTAATTAAGTCCCTTTGAGGTTTAACTTTGTGTAGAATAGTGCAAAACAAACAAACGTACATGCCAAATAGTGTAAGTAAGATTTTACGGATTAAGCACTTTGAGGTTTAAACTTTAGGTAGAATAGTGCAAAACAAACGTACATGGCACATTTCTCCAAAAAGTCCAAAATGTCGAAAACGTCACTATGGTGGACGGGGCCCACGAAATGTTACACATGCACGTGAAGGAGGCGTGTAATGATACAACACGGGAACATTGTTACATCCGTAAGGCCTCGTAGCCTCAGTCAGAGGGAACGAAAAAAAGGAGACGAGAAGGAAGGAAAGACGCGGGAGGAAGAGAAGGGAAAGAACCTCCCCTCCCTCCATCATCTCCTGTACTTACATTCTGTTACTTCCTCCCTTTCCTCCCTCCATCCCCCTGTCCTTCCCTCCATCCTCCCTCCAATACATCCTTCCTTCCCTCCCCATTCTCTGGTTCTTCCTTCCTTTCCGTCCTACCTTCCTTAGCCGTTGCTTCCCTCCATCCTCCTGTCTTTCCGTTCCTCCTGCCATCCTCCTCCGTGTCCCTTCTTTCACTTCTTCCTTCCCCCTGTCCCCCTCCCTTCAAAATCCCTCATTATCTGTCCTTCTTTTTTTCCCTCCTCATCACTCCGTGTCCTTCCATTCCCTCCTCCTACCTGTCCTTTCTTCCCTCATTCCCTAGCTTTATCCTCCCTGTTCCCTTCCTTCCCTACCAAAAACGTCCACTTTTTCGAAGTTCCGCACCCCCCCCCAAAAAAAAATCCTGCGTACGGCCCAGGTTTACAGGTGCAGTACCTGTATTTGCAAAACAAGTAAGATTGAAAGCATGAAAGCATTCCGTTTAAGAATTCTTTTGTAAAATGGAAAGCGATAATAAATATTTTTAAAGTGCCTCAATACTTGTTCTTATATCAACACGATATGGTATATCTCATTTGATTGGGTAATTACAATAATAATATCTCTTACGAGATGGAAAGTTTGAAATGCAACATCATATATCGGAAACCGCTAGAACACTGTTCTCTCGTAACGGTTAGCAGGTGGGAGATTTAAGGAAAAAATAAGATCCATAGCACGAAAGCTTTTAGCTTTAGGACGTTTCTGTAACAGAAAAGGGATATTTTAATATCCCTTAATGTAAAAATAACCCGCATCCTAAGAATAGTTATATCCTACACGCCACCAATCAATACTGGCTACTAATAACAGCTTTTCTCGATGGTTAACTAGGTGGACATCGCTAACGTAAAAACCCATCGCCTCTAATTGTCCATCCATGGTAAAGCACAGCTGAACACGATTTGTATCCGCTCTAAACGCAAAAGTCTATAACAATCCGGAAGGAAAAACACTTAGCCGCACGATACAAGACAATTTTCAATCGCACACGACGGCAAGTAAGTTGCACAATTTGATTGTCGATTGCTACCAGAGGCGGGGGAGTACGTAAGATTGCTGTAAATATAGTCTTGACTACATTCAATTTTGCTTGTGCTTAAACCGTACTATTCAATATTTCAAAAACGAAAAAATACGTTAAAACATCTTAAATATCATTCTCATTAGATGTTAATAATACAGAAACGGATGACAACAGTTGAACTTGCTTTGAAATTTAAAAAACAACATCTAAGCGAGAGATCAACACCAAAAAGATCGTTTTTATAAAATTTATAAAGATGCAAAATTATATCAACACGATTAATACGCTGAATCTCAAATCTAGTCCAGTCATAAATACAGTTCAGAATGTTTCTCAAAGGACTTTGGTTGTATTTCACAATGACGACGAAAGAACTAAGTGTTGGTTTTATACTACATGGCAAACAATAACTATAACGATACTTTACCCAATACTTGTAGCTTTTGGAGTCATCGGCAACACTGCGCTGTTGATAGTCATTCTATACATTCCCGAGATGCAAAACATCACCAACTTTTACTTAGCAAATCTTGCTGTGTCTGATATTTTCACGACTATTTTAACAGAAATACGATATTTCAGGCAATATTATGCGTCTGGTGGCATAGTTGAAGCTATAAATATCAAGACTAATATGGGATGTACTTTGGATAAAGCTGTATCCCATGTTTTTCTCCTTGCGTCTTTTGGTTTTGTTTTGCTGGTCAGTTTCGAACGTTTCTTAGCCGTTTGCTATCCAATTATGTATAGGACTATTACTTGCAAAAAACGCGCTATCAAGTACGTCACATTCACTTGGATACTTGCCATAATATCTAGCGCAATCATTGCTCCAACATGGTGGAAAGTGGAAAAATTCTGCGTCATATGGAATTCCAACGGAACATACGAAAAAACACTGGTTTTCTCTACTTGTGCTGGTGCTGCAACTGCATTCGCGCAACTGCACTCTTTAATTTAAAGTGTTTATTTTTTCATGACGTTTGGAGTGAGCACTGCATTTATTTTATGATTGTTATTCGCCTTCAAAGACGTACCTTTGGATCATCTGATATACAACATTCACATGCTAAAACTATGCGAAATCAAGTGGCCAGGATGGTGATATTGAACGGGTTAGTGTTCTTTTTGTGTCAAGTTCCATTTCAATTTTACAACCTCTATAACTACACCGGCAGCGAATTCCTCACAAGAAAAGAAATTCATACCCTGGGCTGGACAGCACGATCATTGGAAGGGCTAAATGCATCACTAAATCCTATCATTTATACCGCAGCTAATTCAAAGTATCGTCGGGCATTCTACCAAACATTCATTCAGAACTTATGTTCGCGCAAAAAACGACGCAATGAGATTCCCGCTGTTTCCAGAAAACGTGGAACTGGCTATATGAATACTTTATTGTAATAATCTTTAAAATGGCATCATTAAAATTAATGTTGTGTGCCAGTAAATTATTATTGCAAATTTACTTTAAACAATTTATAGAGGAAACATTTTATCCAACAAAAGTTTATCCAACAGACTTTATAAGGGAGGTTGACGCCATGAAGTTGACCATGAAGGCTAGAAGCATTTAAAAAATTACGATGGACTTTTACAAAACGTACATGCATAACGTACATACATAAAAAGCCATTCCATGTCCAACAAAACTGTCGTATAATTGTATCATGTCATGAAAAATATTACAGTTTACTTATTTACAGGCTCAAAGGGACATGAATGAGCAATACAACATGCTAAATTGTTTGCAAGTGTCAGCGTTTGTCTGACAAATGCGCGTATAGGGGTGATTTTGTTTAGTGCTGCCTTATGCTTATCGTCCACGATAAATAGAAAAAAACACCTGGAAATAAATAAACCATAGCTGTTTTAGGATAGTTTCCTAATATTGTGCGAAGCAACATATCAAAAGTCCCCAATTTTCCCATTATGCTAATTGAGGAAAGGGATAAAGTTTGCACTGGGGGCCAAATTTAAAATGTTCCATTTGAGTTCAAATGTATACCATCGTTTGTGTCGTGCCATAAGGATTAAAAGAAGGTTCAGTTTGCCCTATATGCGATTTATAGTTAATTAACAATATGGAAATAATGGTTCAAGGTCACACTGGGGGTAAAGGTTCAAAATGCTCCGATTCTCTTCAAAAGTGTGTCCATTTGTTCGTCTCGTTGTGTATAAAACTTTAAATACATATTTAAATAGTTCAAGTAATTCCTTGTATAGTAATAGGGCTCATTATGACAGATTACTAATAATAATAATAATAATAATAAGAGACTTATAAAAGGCGCACAAATTACACGCAGATGTGGCCTCTAGGCGCCAGATACAATGTAAATACATAAAAATACTAGTCATATACAAAAGAAGATATGCATAAAAATTACAAATTAAGGATTACGCATTCATGCCAGAATACCATAGCAATAATGTACAAGACAGAATAGATAAAAGAGTGACCAGCACCCATTAATTAAAAGCAGTTAAAAAATCAGTACTGAGATAGACCCCGGAGTGACAGAAGCTTTGAAAAAGAAAAGAACTCGACAGCAGAAACGGCTGATGAGAGAGCGCAAAACCGTAAAAAGTCACTCCAAGGTCTTCAGAAATATTGCAATAAATTGAAACACCAAACGACATTATAATTATGAAGGAGAAATTGATTATGCATATGATTAGAGATGACGGACAAAGTCAGCATCCATAATACTCTCTGAAAAGCTAGCTCTTGACAGCTGTTTTGAATTGTCCAATGGAAGTAATGCTTCTGATGTCACCAAGCAGGCTGTTCCACAACGTAAGTTCTTTGATACAGATCGAAGGGGCGGACAGGAACATACCGTTTGACAAGATGTTTCAGATAGAGTGGGCTGAGGTCATGCAAACATTTGAAGACCAGCAGCAGTATCTTATACTGGATACGTTGGCAAACCGGCAGCCAATGCAGCTGGAAGAGAACGGGCGTTATGTGACAACGACGCTTATACGTGACACAAGACGTGCTGCTGCGTTTTGGAGTCTCTGAAGGCGTTGGATTTGCTTTTCAGGCAGACCATTAAGCAGGCTGTTGCAAGAGTCAATGCGGGAAGTTACGAAAGCATGAATCAACTTCTCGGTGGATGCTGCATCCAAAACTCTTCTAATCTTACCAAGCTTGAATATGCATGCCCAGCCAGCGCGTAGGATATGAGAGATGTGTGAATCCATTGCAAGATGGCTGTCGAATATCACACCCAAGTTACGAGCCTCTGTGCATGAGTTCACCACGGAGTTGCCAATTGTCATAGACTGAAGACCGGAATTGGTTCTAAAACGGGAGGTTATGTGCAGCACCTCAGTTTTCTCATCGTTGAACTGAAGTTTATTTGCAACAGCCCAGGTTTTAATATCTTGCACACAAAGTTCAATGCGGCGCACGGCAGAATCTCTTTCAGATGGATGGAAGAGCGTATAAATCTGGGTATCGTCCGCGTACATTAGGTGGTCAATGTTATGCTTCATGATAATGTCACTTAGTGGAGCGCTGTAGAATGTGAACACTTGTGCCCCTGCCACAGAACCTGAGGAACTCCGTATACGAGTTTATGTTGACAGGATTCAGAGTCACTTATGACAACGCTTTGCGTCCGATTGGACAAGTACGACCGGAACCAAGAAAGGGCAACGTCCTGTATGCCGTACCGATTCTCAAGGCGCTGAAAAAGAATCTCATGATCTATAGTGTCGAAAGCAGCGCTTAGGTCTAGAAGAACAAGCACTGCTTCCAGATTTCTATCCAGACCTTGAAGAATATCGTTGTGAGCACGAAGCAACGCAGTTTCCGTGGAATGGTTACTGCGGTAGGCAGACTGCGCATCAGCATGTAAGTTGTTACTAATGAAATAGTCTTGAACTTGCATAAGGCAACACCTCTCTAACACTTTTCCAAGGAACTGCAGTTGTGACACAGGACGGTAGTTCGTATACACATTCTTGTCAAGAGTCGCTTTCTTCAGCAGTAGTGTTACTGCACTTTTTAAAGCTAGATGGTACAATTCCTAAGGCCAGGGAAAGGTTGGCTATTCTAGTTAAACAGTCCGAAGCAGGACTGTAACACATTTGTTGGAAACCAGGGTTTATGGAAGGTCACAAGCCCTGCCTTCTATGGTCCAACCAGATGTAGATGAGTGAACGATTGCTTTTCGCTATTTAGATGGAGTGAACGATTGCTTTTCGCTATTATATGACCTACCACATGTACAAAGTACTTTCGAATTAGTTTGATTAAAATAAAACTTTTTTTGAAAATTTTACCCCGCGATGACCTTGAACAATGTTGTTTGTTACTCTGTACCATTTCAGTTCAACATTGCCAGCATACCAAGCAATACGAATTTCCCCTGATATCACTTATAATTGCATTTCAACATTACGGTATTTTAAGTCACAAAACTCCAGTTCTCAGAAATTATCAGGTGGTGTTTTAATGCTAAATCGTAGTATTTTTGATAACTGTCATGAAACGTTGTAAGTGTCATTGAAGTATTGAAAGAGGTATTTAATACAGCTACTAGTAGTAGCTCTGCTGAGAGGTACAGTCCTTTTGAATACGGAACATTCGGTATCCTAGTCAAACGCCGTATAGTATTGGTAGGAATTACCTCTTAAGCAGACCGGGTGCTTTCGCGGTTGAAATGTTGTGTTCATTTCTCATTCCAGCTCGGTTATTCGTGGGATTCATTTAACAAAGTAATTAATTTACTGTTTCTTTTTCTCTATAAATTATCTTTACTTTAGAATCGAAATGATTTATGTTTTTTTTCATGAGCAATATATGTTGAGACCGTATCCAAACGTGGAGGTGGTTTTGTACAGAGCTTAGGTACTGTATAGGAAAGGTATTAAGATGTTTTAAAAGTACCACAATGCTTGTTCTTGCAGCCATATATTTACGCAAATGTACAATTTTGTATAAAAATCCTCTGTAGTCTCTTCACGGACAGGCTCCGTCATACTTCGCATACTGCTCTGATGGTCTCAATTGTACAGTGTAACTCAATGTGTGGACAATGATTCTGATGGCACTAACGAGGCTGCGTCTTCTTCTGATGTTACGCGACTTTTTGTATCCCCAACCTCGTACCAAGCGACCATCTCGTAGATATTGTGACAGATCATTCAAAGTCATTGCTCCCAGGATCAGGACCAAGTTTCTCGTTAACATGCAGAGAGGCGCACTCCAGCTTGTCTTTAAGTGGCTCCTGAAAACACTCTCTCCTGTCTTTATTTTTGTTAATTGGATTGTTAGTAATCTATATGATGGCTGGATTTCAGTTGTTTTTATTATTTCGTAATTGAAGTATTGCGGTAAGCCGCTGTGTTCTTGTAAGCGCCAAAAAACAAATTTTTTTTTAAATAGATTTTAATTATTTATTGTTATTATTAATTATTAATTAACAATACTTCCAGAATAGGTTGTAACAAAAATAATTATTGAGAAAGGTATCGTAAGGCCTGGATTATGTCCTACACGCCACCAATCAATACTGCTACTAATAACAGCTTTTCTCGATTGCTTACTAGGTTAACAGCGCTATATTATTGAAAAAGACTTAAAATACGTTGCCTGTAATAACTGTCCATCAATGTAAGTAACCACTGAATGACAAAGCCCCCCCCCCCGGGGGAAACTTCAGTCAGTACATACTACAAGACAATTTTCGATCGCACACGATGAAGGTTTACACAATTTTCGGCCCTATCGATTGTCTACGTAGAGGTAGTAGGTAACATTTGCCGTAAATATAAGTCTAACTACATTCAATGTGGCATGTGCTAAAACGGTATTATCAATATCAAACGAAATACTTTAATTATCTTATATTATGTTTCCGCTAGCTGTATTAACTATATTAGTATTACAGGACCGATTGCCACCACTGGCTATCAAGGAAACGAAATAAAGATTAACTTAATTACAGCCACTATCGAGATTTCTTCAAACATCAACCAACATCCCCCTGTTTTTCATAAAGTCCCCGTTTTGTTTCACTTGTTGTATTGGAAATGGTTGTATAAGTGGCTCGCTTAAAACGCAGTATTTGTCAAGAATGACGATTTTTCTGTTGTTTACTATAAAAGTCGGGATCCCGACTTGTTTTAAGTCTAGAAATAGTCGTAAATAACATCTTCAAGACCGCTCTAAATGCTTTAGTGTCAAGAACAGTAATATTCGATGCGGATATGACCTAGGATATTAGAGACAAATTGGAATTGTAATTTGAAAAAATACAGTATTGTGGGCTTAATAAACATTGACTGGCGCTCCTGCCTATTTTTTTAAGGATTTCTAAAGAGGCAAAAATATATTAACACGATAAATACGCTGAAACTCAAATCTAGTAACCATTCATAACATACCGTCGAATGTTACACAACCGGGACTATTGGTGTATTCCACACATGACGAGAACTAAGTGATTGGTTTTATACTACAATGCAAACAATAACTATCACGATACTTTACCCCATACTTGTATCTTTTGGAAAGTCATCGCACACTACACTATCTGATAGTTATGCTTTACATTCCCGAGATTACCAACCTTTTACCTAGGATATATCTTGCTGTGTCCGATATTTTCATGATATTTTGTAACAGAAATACGATATTTCAGCAATTATGCGTCTGGTGGATAGTTGAAGCTGTAACATCAAGACTAATGCGGGATGTCCTTTTGATACGGTCATATCTCGGTGTTGTTTGGCTTGCGTCTTTGGGTTTTGTTTGCTGGTCTGTTCGAACGTTTCTTGCTGTTGCTGTCCAATTAAAAAGTATACAAGTAATACACGCAATCATTGCTCCACATGTGGAAAGTGGAAAACTTCTGCATCATATGGAAGACCAATGTAACAACACAACACCTGGTTTCATAATTGTGGCGTGCTGCAACTGCATTTCGTGCAACTGCATTCCTTTAATTGAAAGTGTTTATTTTTTTTCATGAGTTTGGACTGAGCACTGCATGGTCTTTTATGATTGTTATTCGCCTCAAAGACGTACCTTTGCTTTATCTGATAATACACCGTTTACGGTTTCACACCACTTAAATGCTGCCCCAGTCGTTCGTACAAAATGGGCGAGATGATGAAAACGTCATTTTCTTCCCAATGGAAACATCTCAGACCTTCAAGCAAACATTCGGCTTGAAGATCATCATATCTCATACCCAATCTCTGAAATAGGGTTAGTTATTCCCAAAAAAATTTTTCGAGCGACTGGGACGTGCCAAGAATAGCAGGCACCGTGGATCCTGGAGGTCACAGAACTTTTTCAGTAAGGTGTTTTCCCCCTGTAAGAATACGGTTAAAATTGGTTTGTCGGACCAAAAGAACATATCAATGACAACCTTTTTTTTTTGATATTCCTACAGATTTTATACAGGTAATATTGATAGCAAACCTGATTTGCAACCCAGATTCGCCATTTCTCTCAGTTTTAAGGGTTAACTTAGCGAGGGATCGCACCAAAAAAAAAACCCTCATTTGCAGTGGGGGGCCTGGACTTACCGGTTTCTCACGTTATTTACTGTGTGAATCCTATAGGTTTCACACCACTAAATTCCTGCTCCATTCGTTCCTGTACAAAAATTGGCGAGATGAAAACGTCATTTTCTCCTCAATGGAAACATCTCAGACCCTCAAGCTAACATTCTGCTTGAAGATTCATCATATCTCCTGGCCCAATCAATCATGAAATTAGGGTAGTTATCCTCAAAATATTCGAGCGACTGGACTGCCAAGACTAGCATGCACCGTGGATCCTGGAGTCCCACAGCACTTTTCAGTCAGGTTTGTTTCCTGTAAGAATACGGTTAAAAGTGGTTTGTCGGACCAAATAAATTCAATGACAACTTTTTTTTGATGATTCCAACAGATTTAACTTAATATTGATAGCACCATGATTTGCAACCCATATCTCGCCATTTCTCTCAGTTTTAAGGTAATACTTAGGCGAGGGTCACCAAAATAAAACACCTCATTTGCAGTGGGGCTGGATTTACCGGTTTCCTCACTTTATTACTGGTGTTGAATCCTAGGAGATTCAGATTTGTAAATTAATGCATTTCTGTTCTACTTCTGAAACCTCCTTACATGTTTGGATCATTCATGAGAATAATTTCTTTTTTTTAATTAAGTAGGCAACAAAATCGTATTGTCCTAAAATATCCAATTCTGCTATCTACTGAAGATTTCTAGATAGTGCTCACCCACAAAACATCGTTTTTCATTGCTTTAAAGCATATACAGAATAAAAATACTTACTCTTGGCGCCTTATAGCACCTGGCCCTGTTGCTAAGGGAAAGGAGGGCTTAATTCGGGGGGGGGTTTACTCGGGGAGGGGGTTTAACTCGGGGGGGGGGGCTGCTTGTAAGCATGTCACACCAAGTCCCTATTTTAGCTGACCAACACTTCAATTAAACGTTGTATCTAAATCGCTTTCCACTTTCTGGATAAAAGAAGAGCTGCCATCATTGGTAAACCCGGAATGGACATCACAAAAGTTGTCATGGCTTACCTTTGATCATTATTGTGGCTATTTAATCGGTAAAACATTGCACAAGCCAAACTGCTGAATTTAGACTCGGTCATTTTACATGCGCCAGTAACAAAACCGAAGCCAGCCTAGAGTGTTTTACGTCATTTCACACCTTACCTTATCTTGCCTCTCGAGCAGTTCTCCTGACTGACCCCCCCCCCCCCCCGCCTATGCATAGAAACACTTAGCGGGGGAGACTGCTTTAGTATCACCAATGTTTTGGGAAAACAAGTTGACAAGATAAAATTTGACTTACGGAAGTAAGGCGGAGGTCACAAACTATTTTCGCTGTCTTGCTATACACAGCTCGTAGAGGTTCACACCACTAAATGCTGCCTCCATTCGTTCTGTTACAAATGGGCGAGATGAAAAACGTCATTCTCCCTCAATGGAACATCTCAGACCTTCAAGATAACATTCTGCTGAAGTTCATCATATCTCCCCTACTACAATCAATCATGTAAATTAGGGGAGTTATCCCCAAAATTTTCGAGCGACTGGACTGCCAAGACTAGCAGCACCGTGGATCCTGGAGGTCACAGCACTTTTTCGTTCAGGGTTCCCTGTAAGAATACGGTTAAAATTGGTTGTCGGACAAAATAACAGATCATGACACCTATTTGTGATATCCTACAGGATTTTATACTTAATAGTGATAGCAACCATGGATTTGAAACCCAGGCTCAGCATTTCGCTCAGTTTTAATGTTATACTTAGGCGAGGGTCACCAAAAAAAACACCTCATTTGCAGTGGGGTCTTGACTTACCGGTTTCTCACGTATTTACTGGTGTGAATCTTAAAGCTACAACTATGCGCAGGTTGCCAGGATGGTGATTTCAATTCATCAACACCGGCATGAATTTTCACCAAGAAATCAAGTTTATAGTTGGCCTGGGCAACACGATTGTTGGAAGGGCTAAATGCATCACACAATCCTATCATTTATACCGCAGCCAATTCCAAGTATCGTCAAGCATTCTACGAAACATTCATTCAGAACTTTCGTTCACGCAAGTGTCCGAGCATTCCTTCAGGGCTAAAACTTGATAGACGTAGCCCTTGGCTTCTAAATATTTCCTGAACCAACTCATCCCAGAGGTCAAAAGGTCAACATGTAAAACCCTTAAAGATCTATAAGTCAACTAAAATGTACAAGGTGCGCCCGCAGGTGGAGTGCCCATCTATACAGGCTGTCCCAAAATGTCAACACTCGGAACGACAACATTTTGATAAAAAGAAATGTACGCATGGGTCTTTGTTTGGTATTCATTTAAAGCCAATAAAATATTTAATATGCCATTATTTCATTCCAATCTGATACGTAAAAACAAAAATATGCTTCATCAATTATGAGAGAGCAAAATCCACTTGGTCCGATTTCTGCCTTAGAACACTTGGAATGCATGATGCAACATGAATAAACTTGGCTTCATAGCACATCTTCTTTCCATCTTAAAAAGAAAACAAATATATTTTGCAGTTTTTTTCTATTTAAGAAAGACCTCGAGATTCCTGCCACCGTGTTTTACCAAACGTTCATCGTTGTATCTCCCCCAACTGCTCTTCTAAAAAAGAGAAACGTTGGCTTGAGTTCTTCCTATTCTCTTCCTTGGATCTGTATGGTTTGCCACTGGTGTCTTTACTTCCAATTCTGCCTGCTTTATTAGACCATGTAGGCTTATTACCAGAAGTTTCTCTTTCTTTTTTGTTTACTTTCGTGTTTTTGTTGTTTATTCTGCCTCTAGAATCATAGATTTCTTGGGAATCCAATAAGGAAGTGTCTGATTGTTTGTTAAATTTGGTTTGGTTTAACATTCTCGGTAAATATGAGCGATTTGATAGGGCTACTAACTCTGCTAATGAAAGTGACCTGATTAATATTTGAAAAAACACATAGTATTGCTGATCATAAAAACAATAATCACACTTTATGACAATAATGAAGTTCAAAATGGATTGTCAATGTCTTCAATAGCTTCAATTACCAATCAATAACCCAATTTTGAGTATGTTAGAAAACCATGTTTCACACAATCTTACAAATGTAACCACTGCAAATCGGACCAATCCGAATTTGTACTCTCCTTTTTGACGAAGCATATCTGTTGTTGTACATATCGCATTGAAATGAAATAAACGGCAAATAAAAGCTTATGTAGTTAGCTTTAAGGGCATACCAAACAGAGACCTATGCGTACTTCCCGGTATATTCCGGTCCCCATTTATACTCCTGGGTGGAGAGAAATAAGCGAGGTAAAGTGCCTTGCCCAAGTGAACACAACACATTTGCGACAGCGGGGCTCAAACCCACAACCGTATACAGTATGAGGCGAACGCTGAATACAACTGCCCCCACCCCACATGTGTCCACAAACCATTTGCCCACAAAACACGTGCCCACATAAATCAACTACTCCATTTTTTCGTAATATAAATCCAAGATATCATAGGTCAATGACACCAAATTCTAAATATGGAAAATGCTTTTAATGCCTCAATATACCTTAAAATGTAAGAAATCGTCAAATAGAGCCATTCCACTTATCCCGAAATACACTCCCTTACCAACATGGGTACTGGAACGCATTTTGCACATTGCAATAAACGTCGCAGTTGCTACTAAGGTGGTCGCCCGCGTTTTGTATTCGATAAGTAGGCCCTAACGCTATTTTGCATAAATACCTGTTTGTTTTACAAGAACAATG
The DNA here is from genome assembly GCA_023653785.1 of Ophioderma brevispina. Lineage (NCBI taxonomy): Eukaryota > Metazoa > Echinodermata > Ophiuroidea > Amphilepidida > Ophiodermatidae > Ophioderma > Ophioderma brevispina. Next base: position 4,599 of record JAMKCH010024294.1, on the reverse strand, counting down.
GGTATTCGGAAAGATTTTCTTTTTTTTAATGGAAAAGTTATGATCTTGCCCAACATTCCACCACTCTTGTATACGATTCCTACGATTCTCTGTATTAGTTACATTATTAAATGTGTAATTTTACCCTTCCAATAACGATATTTAGGAAGATATCACACATTACACTACATTACATTATCTAATGTGATAAGTTGTGCCCCCTGGGTACAGAAATTTCTCAAGCCTCAAAAGGTCAGCAGCATTAGGCCCAAGAAGTTCAGCATTAGCATTATCCACCTCCAATCTGGAAGGAACTAATGATCTCACAATTTAACTGGTGATACGAATCTCCAGCGATTGGTATATTGAGATTATCTGCTGGTTTCATTTCCGTAGGTATACCGCCTGAAGATTACGCACTGTATTGTCAAAGTTTACCTTGCTCTATTGATTTCACCTTTTTATGCACCTGTTGTCAATGCAACTTGTGAACAAGTAATCACACTTAAAGTCCATGGCCCGATCGCTAATAGCCTTGTCCCCAGAAGCCCCGGATTTTACCGGAAGTGGTCAACATTTTGGTATCAGAAGAAAGCTACTATTTTTCTCATTTACCCTGTGAAATCTTAGCGCTAAAAGATGTTTGGTTTGGTTGTTATGAGCAAAAATGTGACTCATTTTGGTCGACCAATATTAATTTTACACGGTGCTCTATGGGACTTCAAAAATCACGTTTTTAGCTCTCACACCAAAACGGATTCAAATATTGGCGTGAACTTTGCAGATGGAGTTTTGGGGTCAAGGTCATTCAATCAATATGAAAACTTCATATAATGAAATCGGGCCATCCTCCTTTAAAAAGTAATCCGTGTCTTGTAATAAGTACGAGGAACGAATGCATACTCAAGGCTAAAGAGTGTATCGGCTTCCTGCTACGTAGCAGTATTATTGACGCTGGGCCAATCATAAATTTGAATCCAAGACCCATTCTATAATCTGAGGATCTTCCATTGAATGAAAGGTTCTCGAGCTTGAGCCATAATTCTATCATTTTCATAGTCTTTGTCAAAGACGCTTGCGTAAAAAATGTGTGCAGTGACTCGGACTGTAGCAAACTAAATATTTAGCGAAGCCTTCATGAAAGGCCATTATTTTCATTGTGCATTGTTAGTCTTCAAACAATCTCGTTCGATTACCTCTTGCTACCTTAGAATAGCGCCGATGATATTAAACAATAATGTCAGATATGTTTTGGGGGAATAATTATTTTGTTGAGTGTCAGAGTACCAGTATTAACTAGACTGGGGTATCCATTGTACAAATGGGATGTCTTTGGTTACCATGTTTGTCGTTTGCAATTAAACACTACCATAAATGCATCCCGATACCGTGAGTTAAGAGCTGTGTATACGAAAGGGTTGATTGCCGAATTCAGTTTAGCAAACAGCCGTCCTACCCACAGCAATGTATAGAACTGCTGAGTATCAAGCCATGAAAATTTGATCATGTGATACAAATTTTGAAAGTGAATTGGGCTTAAGCAAAAGAAAAAATCAAGCCATTGATAATCACCATACGAGCTACCTGATTACGTGATTTTTCCACATGCGTATGATAGAGTGTTGTCTGTTGCCATTTTCAATTCGACTACTCAAACAAATAACAATCCTAACGTAAAATATTACACTTACCAAGAAAGCAATAATAAAGAATATACTTTGGCAAATAAAGTGAACGTATTCAAATGTAGCTGTGACTGCACCACAATAGATTATTTTATTCATATACTTTGGCAAATAAAGTGAACGTATTCAAATGTAGCTGTGACTGCACACAATAGATTATTTTATTGAGGCAATGCCACGTATGCCTCAACTGGTGGCCAGATCACACAAATGTCGTGTAATTTGGCCCAACTTGGAGATAAAATCGCCGTAACAACTATTGACGTTATCCATACGATTGTGACCCCAATCTGATCGTTCGTTTTTTATTGGTAATTATGCGTACTCAAAGGGACATATTGCATGAAACCGCTCCAAGCTTACCAAAGAAACAAACCCCATGGATCAAGCAAACAAATATGAATAACACCTGTGTCATTAGCACAAGCAAAGTCATTTCTGTAAGGTTCTGCGAGTATTAAGGTCCGTCGGATGTAACGTAAGTCCAAACGTATCAATATCAAAAGTGAACACACAGTAAAATGATCTGCCAACAGCTAAGTTTGCTAAGTAGATGTTTGTAATTGTGTGATTTCGGACAAGAAATATCGCCATCAGAGAAACTGTGTTCCCCACTAGACCAATAGCTGATACCGTGGGATTAGATTGTTAGGATTATTTTTTCACCCATGGTGTTAGAACATTTGTTTAAATTCTTTCAGAGACGTGGCTCAGCATTTTTGAAAGAAGAAACAGCCAGTTAATTCAGAGTAATCATCTTAAGATTCAATTTTGGAACGAGGGCTTTGTTGAGGTCGTAGTACACGTATGATGACATAAACTGCATTGTTTGTAACAGGCAAATGGTGTTTTATAAGGACTTTATTGAATCACACTCTACTGGCGTAAGATTGTGATTGATTACATTCCGTAATTTAGTCCCTTTAACAGATTTAATTTCTAAACACATAGTGCAAATGAACTTTGACCTGCAATGAACTCAAGATTTTGTTACTGGCAACCAGCAAATCACCGATTAGAACACGGTATTGAGTGAATGGAAGTCAAATGCGTATTACACGTGCACGTGATGGCCGTACTTGTAATTGATAAAAAAAAAATGTTTTAAATCCTGCACCACACATCTAGAATAAATACGTTAAGAAAAACGTACTGAATCTCCTTAATATATCACTAAATCTGAACTCACTACATCATCTGTACTTTCAGTCATGTACTTCCTTCATTACGTCATAACTCGTCTCCCTCCATCCGGTCCTTCCTGACCTCCTTCCGATCCTCCATGCTACGGTCCTTACCTCCCTCCAGTTCCTTCCTTTTCCCTTCCATCCATCCACCTGCCTTGTCAATCATGCCCTTTCTTACCTCCCTCAATACTTGCAGGACTTCCTCCCTTAAGTACGTAATTCACAGGCCGGGTCATAAATGTAAGGTCCATACTAATGTAATCCGGTCCTAAATCACTCCCTCGTCCTGTGCTGCCGGCCTTCTCTATAGACATAGCAGTGAAAGGAAGAAGGAAAGAGAGAGGACAGGGAGAGGAAGGAAGAACGACGAGAGGGAAGGATAGAAGAGAAATAAAGAAAGTGACAAGGGAGAAGGAAAGAAAAAAGAAGAAGGAAAGGAAGTATCTGCTTCACTGAATCATGCATCCTGTCTTCTTTACAGTGATTTATTCCTTCCCTACATTACCTATCTACCTCCCTCAACCTCCTTACCTTCAATTCCCTTAGGTTCCTCTCACCCACTCTCACTACCATTGTCCGTCCGTCCTGCCTCATCCTTTCCTCCTCCATTCCCTCAGTCAATCACACCCTATCTTAATTCCCTCCCTCCTATGTCCTTCCTTCACTCCCTTCATCCTAATGTCCTTCTTCCCTCCATACTCCTGTACTCTTTCCTTCCTCCTTCCCTCCCTTCCCTCCATCCTCCTTGACCTTCCTTCCCACTTCCCCTTCCGTTCCTCCTCAGCCACACTCCCTCCATTGACCTGTCCTGTCCTGCCTTCCTCCCTGACTTCCCCCGTTCCATCCCCTATCCTTCCTTCCCTCCCCTCCGTCCTGTCCTTCCTTCACTCCCTCCTTCCTCCCTGTCCTTGTCTCCTTCCCCTCCTGCCTTTCCGTCCCTCCATCCGCCTCTGCCCTTCCTTCCTTGCCCTCCCTCCATCCCTCCTGTTCCTTTCCTTCTCTCAGTCCATCTCCTTGCCCTTCTTCTCCCTTTATATCCCCTCCTCCTGTCCTTCCTTCCTTCCCCCCTCTCCTTGTTTCCATCCCCCTGTCCCTTCCTCCTTTCTTTTTCGTCCCTCCCTCCCTCCTCCTTTCCCTTCCTTCCCTCTCTCCTCCTCTCCTTCCCTCCCTAAACCTCGAAGTCCTCTTCTCCTTCCCTCCCTCCCTCCCTCTCCCTGGTCCTTCCTTCGTTCATTCTTTCTTTCATTCTCTTGCATTATCTTGTTTTTTCTCTCTTTTCTTTCTTTATAAATTAATTTCTTATTTAAATTTCATCCCCACCTACCATGCTCAATCAGCTGATCGAAAAACAGCTGACTTGTGGATTGTTAATTTAGCTTGTGCTGCACTGATGAGGACACAAAGTTCGAAACGGGACTGTCTGCAGATTGAGTATACGCTCCTTTCATAGTCTGTTGCCAATGGTTGCAGTATGTTTAGTTGAGCACTCTTCTGCTTTCTACAACTGTACTGGTTTATTACCTTGATGTCTATCAAGACTAATTATCATTATCAATTTGCATACGCTCACTCATTGAGTTTAGGCACATTGGTATTCATAACCAATGTGCGGCGTGATGGGATGGGCATTGGCTTTACGGGTCATTGATTCATTCATTTGTGGATTGCATTTAGCTCTGTGCTGCACTGATAGAACCAAGTTCGAAACGGTACTGTCTGCCGATTGAGTATTACGCTCCTTTCATGTT
>JAMKCH010024293.1:0-42106 GCA_023653785.1 Ophioderma brevispina | reverse complement strand
ACCTTTGACTTGTCCGGTACTAGGAGCTATCCCACGTGCGTATTGAACTCAAAAAAGACGCGCTCAGTTGGTCCTTGTTTGGAGTATTGGAAACGGTAGGGCGTTCGTATTATTTTGAACTGTATCTTTTACCAGCCGTTTACGAAAATAAGGGCATCGTCATAATCACGCAAGGTATGTGGTGAATTTCGCACATATTTTTACTAATTAAAAGAACTTCAACAATTGCAGTGCCTGATCTATAGAATAAACAACAGTGGCATTAGAACCATTAACCAACCTTTACAAATGGGGGTGGGGTGGGGTAAGGAACAGAAAAAGTTTCTTCTGAGGGGACAAATTTTGGATCCTTTCCTTCTCCGTAAAAAGCACGAGTTATTCTCGGGGGGGGGGTGGGTTCAACCACTCGGGATTAATATGGGTATGTTGCCGCCTCTAAGGCCCTCATTTTAGGACCATTTCACTTCCAGAGACCCTACTTTTATTGTCCAAAGGCTATATTCGATCTTATCTACCACTTTTTTTTTTTGTGTTAAAAAGCCAAAAAGTAGCTGACATTTGATGGAATGATTTTTTTAATATTTTTTTGGGAAACCTTCAACTAACAGTAAACCTACCTGTTAAAAATTTGCTTTTGATAAATTAATTTCATCTCATCTCCAGTGGACATTTAGATTTCCTTTTCAAAATCAAGACGCCCGTGGGATAGATCTAGCTACCTGGCAATGGATATTATGACATGTTGCAAACACAACTGTTTAATGTTTAAAAATTGTGGATCGCCCAAATAGTTTTTCTTATTTAAAAAAATCTACCCTCCTTTCGTCCATATCATAAAAGATATCATGTTACTACTTCTCTTCTCCCAAATAGCACCAAAAATCTTGATTTATTCTTCATATAAAACGACTGGCCCGTGATAGTACCGTGCGGTTCACATGTCTGGGGCCCTACACCCCCAGCGACACGTTTGAAGTCGCGTTCAACACACTACGTCCAAACAATCCCAAACATACTCGTAAGTTGTCACGTGTAATGACCCTGTTATGACCAGGGTGTGACCTTAACCTGTATTGCTCATCCGTTGGGACTTAGACGAAAAATGTGATTCTTCCTTGTCCCAAAATTCGTCCAAATCGTTATTTGTTGCTTTTTTTTTCAAGCCGAAACTGCGCATATGGAAGAGAAGGTATGTGATATTCTTTATCAAGAAAATTTTCATGTAAACTTTGCTTTTGTTGTTGTCATTGAGGATGAAAAACTGGTTTATTATTCGTACATTCTTCTGCAATGGCTCCGTTCTGAAACCCAGGGCGTTCAATGATAATGGTACAGTGTTAAGATAATGGCGACCCTCTGTTTCAGTTACTGGAACTACTCGTCCCCAAACCAACACTCGTCCACAACCCCCACCACTCGGCCCCCAAATCCCTACCAACTCGGACCCAAACCAACTCAGACTCAAACCAACTCGGACTGCCAAACCACTCGTACCCAAACCCAACTCGCCCCCAAAATATGCGCTAATAACTAGCATGTCTTCCTGATTCTAGGGTTTACACTTGTTTTGTTCGTAATTTGTTTGATTTGTTTGTTTGTTTGGATGTTGTGTCCAAAAAGCTATGCTCTAGTGGAAATTCTTTTGTATTGCATTTTAGATGACTTATTTTTTCGACCGCTTCGCGCCCATTTTTATTCACGGGACCAGTTTACACAAATAAAGTTTAAAATCTCATGAAAACTTACACAACAAATGACAATGGTGTAAAATTGTTTTTGTCACCTATATGCGAGTGAAACTGAGACGAAATATGAACAGTTAAATGGGGATCAAATACAAAGAAACAACCAACTCGGCCCAAAAATTAGAGTTCCACCATAACGCGCAAACCCAGCAATGGCACGTTTTATCTTTTAACTTCATTGTAATCATTAATCGATAAGCAGACCAGATTCGGTCTGTCTTCATTAGAGCATTAATTGTGAAGGATTTTACACTGGATTTTTTCGATTAATCCACATCCGTGATGTTACCGTCGTGTTACAATACGAGCACGAGGCTCGTTGAATCCCAGGGTTTTTTTCACTGTAGTAACACACTACGGGGACTAGCACCGTGACACTAACGTACTAATTTTTGGTGAGCGATGCATCATGAGCATGTAGTAATATTGTATTATGTACACCAGGAGTTATTTTCTATAGGAAGTTTTTTATGCGGGCGCTTTATATGTAATATCTATCATATCACAACAATAGTCTTATCGGTTTATTCGTAAAGCTTATGTGGATTAAAATCAATCACCACCCACATCCGTCCTCGCTAGTGTAGTGGATAAGAGCATCATTTCTAAGGGCAGGTATTCACAGGTTCGAATCCAACCAATGGCTTTTTCAAATAAAATGTATTTCACTATTATTTTAGAGTAAAGAGAAATATTACTAGTCCATTAGTTTTGTCCGGATAAATAGAATTTCACAACCGTAATTCTCCAGAACTAGTCCGGCGCATTAGCGTTTCCTATAATAACGCCATGGTAGTACACAAATTAATACGGACATCATTTACCGATACGGAGAAGTTACCGTTTTTTGTTTTAGTCAAATTATTTTGTAGTCATGTTTTGGTTCTTGTTATCTACCTATTGTTGGTGAAGCGGCTTTTCGCGTGTCGCGTGTGCCACTGTTTGGTAACATCAAACGCGCCGTAAATCACTACTATTCTAAAATGTTAAATCATTTTAGATTTACAGTGTTCACCCATATGATAATTCTGAGGGTGCAATTCCGACACGAATTGTGCTGTATACTGTCTCGTTCGTTTCCAATAATGTAAGATGAAGTTAATGTGATATCGAAATACAATTGTTTTGTTTTACATGCTAAAATTTTTTAGCTTGTTGTATCATAATATGCACACCGACTGGTACACTAGACTATCAATATTCCGAAAATGAACCTAAAACGCCTAAATTTCCAAATTGACGAAGCTGGTTTGTGCCGTGAGATTGTGGTCTTGCTATATTTGATAAATTTGATTTTTTTCACATTATATCCTAATTAACATCGTCTTAATATAAAGTATGATCATGATTCTGATCATGTATGCCCGAAGTTTAAGGTTAGGCACGAAGATTTCACACATCGGGTGTTGCTAAAAAATGAAATCTCTGATTTTGCACTGATGTTAACCTTTTCCTAAAATATCCCCATCGAAAGGATTAAGCTGAAAATGTTTTTTTTAATTTCCTATTGCAGCAAAGTAGTAAATTCCATTCATATTGTAACGGGAACACCATTTTTGGACTTGGTGTACAAACTCGTCCTATGGCGAGGCCTGAGCTAGGCTAGGCCTGCACTACCTTTAATTGTTCTTGATGGCGCTGGCATTTGGGACTTCTAGGGACGATTCCCATCGTTGAGACCATTGTTTATAATTGCCAGCGGCGATGATATTGGTTGATTATTTTTTGGAGAAATACTCCAAATTCTGTCATGTAATTTCGTAGTTTGCCAAATTCTTCGCCGTGTAGGTTACTATTTTATGATCTTTTTGTGTGCCAGTTTTTACTGTCCCTGTTTTCGCTATCTTACCTCATAGTTTATATTTCCTCCAAGGTTGATATGTGGTATTCCAGAATGTCTTGAGTAACATTATCACATAGTATTTAATTCCTAGTCAATCAGCTAATGGAAGAAAATATCAGTTTTGAAGTGTTGATTTAACTCACGAAAGCCACCATTTTAATGTTTAGGCAAGTTCGGGAGTAGCGTTTATAGAAATTGTTTGGATTCTCTAGACATGTTGTAATTTTTCGTAAATGTTGGACTTCTATGAAAGTAAAATGCCTGTGAATTTGTAAATTTGACGTAGATGCGAATAAATGTAATTTGTTTTATTGTTAAGTTTAGAATAACTTTTAAAGATGTAGAAATCTCTAAATCCTGTAGTTGTATAGTTTCACAGCATAGGTAACCTTTTTTTATTTTGTCGATCAGCTGATTACTAATTAGTCATAACTATCCAATTTAGATTCTCAGCCATGAGAGCTGTGGATTTGTAAACGTCAGAACCTTTAGCCAATCACGTTTAAGCAGGGAGTATTCGATCAGTCTTTGTTGTTACTACTTCTGGGGTTTGTTTTAGACCAACATGGCTCAGTCGGGGCTAGCCCCCGAAAGGGCAGACCATAGCCCACAAGCTAGCCAACCATAGTCAGCTGGGAAAGCAACCACTTCAATAATCCAGGCCAAAAATACCTGATTCCATAAGTCAGGATAGGGATGACCCAGGAGCTAGAGGACAAGCCCTAGTGACCGGTGTCTCCTAAAGCAAATCTGGCTAAAAATTAGGATGCCTGAATGGGGCAGCAGGGTCAATCTAGGCCTACAATATATTGGGTCTAAGATTAAATAAGCCTTTGCTACCATAAAGCAGGCCAAATGTGCCAGATAAATTTGGTCCATAACTGATTTAATGTATCGAGCAATTATTGGTGATTGATCTGATTAAATAGAAAATAAATTAAATTGGTATAATTTTATATTTACTAATACAGTTTCTTATAAAAGTCGAAAGATTAAAGGAATTATTTCACTTTTTTTTCAGAATTCACAAAGGAAACTTATTTTTCTTTTCAGTGAATATTTGAATTTATTCTGTATCCCTGCATTGCCAAATAGTAAAATAATATTTTACAAACTTTGAGATAATTTTTTAAAAAATTAGTTCTTTTTTCAATAAAAACATATGAACAAATTATCTAATAAGTAAAGGGTAATGCAGCATTATTTATTTGGTGTGTTATGATTCTGAATGACATAAAATCTCTTTCACTGATTTTATTAATGTTTAAACAAAAAAGGTTTCCTGTGTATGTTTTTGTTTTGTTCTCGTTCTTTTAATTTAGAATGTAAATGTACTGTACAATGTGTTTGATTTGAATTTCATGACCGCTACCAAACAAAATTATCGGAATATTCCATTAGAGTTTGAATTTTGGCCGCTCGTTAAAATAATATTTGTTGACTATTCGCTGAATTCAACATTTGATTGGGTAACAACCGGTAGAGTGGGTTAAACACCACCAGGGGGTGAGGATAGTCTTCACAAGTCACATTAATAAGCTCGTCGCGTGGTTGATACCGTCCCCACCCCCTGGACCCGAGACCTCATGGGGTTGCTATGTTGTGTTTGCTTACCCGGCTCTAAAAGTAGGGAATTTTCAGATAGCCTGGTGTAGCTATAATTTATGTGTTCAACCGCACCCCGGGTCCCGCTACAACTGGCCGCAGCGGTGGATAAAACATCTTTCTATCAGATATTTGGCTCACAAAATTGAAATTTATAACTGATGAATTCATAAAATTACCAAGGGTCCCAGAACCCAGAAACTGAAAATGTTTCCAAATGTGCTAAATAAAGCCAATGGCAAATGTGAAAGAATTTCAGCCTTGCTCAAATACAGCAAATGACTTGAGAACAAGTTTGAAAAACTTTGGAATGACCTCATGGCAGAGATGGCTCAGGTCGGGTTGAATTATCAACCATACCACCTTGAAGAGCAATCCAAAACAGTCATGATGGAGACGAAGGGGAAGGCCTAAATGTTTCTGACACGAACGAAATATGGGGCCAGACACCCACAACAGTAGCCTGAAATCAAACCACCTATTTATGATTGCACTTCATCATGGTCCGCTATCTGTTGCCCATTGATTGCTAGCAGAGTACACAATTGGGATAACTATACCAAAGCTTTTATATTTGGCTGTAACCTTCAAGGTGAGCAGCAAGAACTGTTGCACTAGGGAGCTTGATGTTTCCAAAAGGCCAATGTCCATCTCTTGTGAGTTTGTTGAACCAAAGATTCGGAGAGGAGCATCAAGAAGAATTATTCTGGGTAAAATTGATACCAGAAAAAGAGGTCTGAATGAGTCTTTGCCTGAATTGGCACATGAAATACGGAGAATGTTAAACTAGCTTTGCCTGGCAATGCTAGATCCCTTCTCCTACCAGAATTGTTGGCAGCAAATTATTTCATTTAATGCTTTGAATGATAGCCATGTTAGATGAGCGTTCTGCGAGGAAAACCCCCCTCTGTGGATGCTGCTTTAATGATTGCCTTGAAACAGAAAGCTTTTATAAAGCTTACGAGGCCGGCGCAAGCAGTTCGCCACGTCAATCAAGATTAAAACATTAATGACAAGGAAATACTGTGAATGCGAACAAGAGAATTTTGAGCCATTGAATGGGTAAATATGAAAGTTAAAAGAGATCTCTCCCTCTAACAGATGCCGGGGCTTGGAAATTTGTCTCTAAAAGGTAGCTGGTGGGGCAGGTATGGTAAACCTGCATAATTGCACTGGGAGGTGGCCACATGGTAAGCACATGGATGTACAACTGTACTGAATTGGTTTGCTTTGAGAGTGGTAGAGGGGTTGGGCTGGTCCCAGCTGCCACTTGTCGGTGTTTATGTGGTTTTGGTGGAGACATATGGTGCTTTCGCATGGCATTAATGATCTGCTGCAACGAGTTATGGGTGAGCTCACAACCATTTAAAATTGTCACTATGGAAAGCTTATGATAATAGGAGGCTAGGTGACTCTCGCAATGCATACACACCTGCGCAGGTGTGCGAGTTTCATGTTTCTTGTACATGTTAAGATTGGCTGCCAATGAAGATTGGCATAGGTAACTTCGCATTGTAATGGGTGTTACACGATTTTCATGATGTATTCATGTTAGGAATTGTTTCTATTGGAAGTGTAAGTGGTTAGTCATTAAGTGGCTTCGCATGTGTACCTGTATAGTACAGAGTTTTCATGACATAGCTCATGTTACGAATTTGGCACCTGTATGAGAATGGTCTTTTGGGTAATATCTCGGAAAATAGGGGGCAAGAAATCTTATTCTAGCATGATGGGAACTTTGAAGTTCTGGAGATAACTATAAAAGGTTCATGAATACTGTTTTGCCATATTGGTTTAAAAATGTCCAATATTATCACTTGAGCATTTGTAAATAGAATCGTTTATACACAAATTCTTCAGTACTGTTGGTGCTATCTACTGAAGATAGGCATGTTAATAGCTGTTAATATTTTTGTCAATCACATTGGAGATGCAAATGTGACAACAGTGAGATTGCACTGAACAAAACTGAATAGTTTTAAAATAAGGATGAAATTTAAATTTTTCATCACCTTCACGATGGCAGTTGAGGAGACAATAATAATTCTATTACTATTTGTTTGTCAATATGTACTCCTCACAACGTTACAACCAGTCTTCAAGAACAAGATTTATTATCATTCTTTATTAGACACTGAATGAACAATGAATTATGGTGTTCTTTACTAGAATCTTTGGGTGGATATGTCCTTCGGACTGAGAGTCCTCCCGATGTACTGGGAGCGGATTTTCCACTGGAGATGCAACAGTATTGGACAGGCAGATTGTTCTGTTGGAATTGAACTGACTTCTGTTTGATTGACTATACATCACCAGCTACAACTTGAATGTGGGCACTGTCCCACTTTTGAAATCTTACATTGACGTTGAAATATTTGATGTTGATGGCAAGAGCAACTTGATTGCATTTATGATCATACTAGTGCCAGATCTGGGAGTTAATTTCTTTAATAACTCCTTGAAATCAGCAGGATGGACTAACTGGGAAGTCTACTGGAATAATTGTCGACTTGTACTTCTAACTTTCCCCCCTCTCTGTTTTGAAGACTTCTACTGAGGATAGCATCAGGGAAGGATTTCTGCAAGACTGTGAAGATTCGCCACTTCACAGATGGGACTGGAAAGAAATTTCGACTTGTTTTGAAATTGGACTTAAACTGTAAAAATTAAAATGGAACACTATATAGCATTAATTTTAAATATAATAACAACAAAATGATCACATTTCTCATTTAACATAGTTCAAGGTAATTCATTAAATTTGTAATACTGTGGTTGGTAAATCCTAAGAAATTTCGAGGACGAAATGATTTTTAGGAGGGGTAGTGTAACGGGACACCAGTTTTGGACTTGTTACTAAACTCATCTAGGGCTAGCCTTAGCTAGGCTAGGCTGCACTACCTGTTGAATAGGTCTCTTGATGGCGCTGTATTTTGAAACTTCTAGGGACGATTCAAATCGTTGAGAAACATTGTTTTATATGCCAAGCGGCGATGATTTTGGTTGATTAGTTTTGAGAAAAATACTTACTCCCATTCTGTGCATTATGTATTCGTAGTTCGGCCAAATTCTTCGCATGAGGTTCTTAATTTTATGATCTTTTTGGTGCCATTTAACTGTCCTTTTTCGCTATCTTTAATACCTCCTATTTTACTCCAAGGTTGAATCTATGGGATTCCAGAATGTCTTGATACCATTATCACATAGTATTTAATTCCTAGTCATCAGATAATGAAGAAAATAGCATTTTTTGAAGTGTCGATGTTTACGCACAAAGCCGCCACCATTTTAATGTTTAGCAGTTCGTGAGTAAGCGTTCTAGAAATTGTTGGTTTCTAGAAATGTTTGTAATTTTTCGTAATGTTGGATTCTGTGGAAGTAAAATGCCTGTGAATGTTGTTAATTTGATGTAGATGCAATAAATGTAATTTTGTTTTTATTTTGTTCAGGTTTAGACTAACTTTAAAGATGTAGAAATCTCTAAAATACTGTAGCTTGTATTTTTCACATTTAGGGTAAACACTTTGTTTATTTTATCGATCACTGATTACTAATTAGCATCAGATTCCAATTTAGATGCTCAGCCAATGAGAACTGTGGATTTGTAAACGTCGAACCTTTAGTAGAGGCCAATCACGTTTAATCAGGAGTATTCGATCATTCTTTGTTGTTACTTCTGGGGTTGTTTATAGACACAGGGCTCAGTCTGGGCTAAGCCCCCCAGAAGGGCAGACCATAGCCCACAAGCTATGCCAACACTAAGTCAGCTGGGAAGAGCGAACCACTCAATAATTCCCAGGCAAAATAGACCTGAATCCAAAGTCAGGATATGGATGACGCAGGAGCATAGAGACAAGCTCTAATGACCGGTGTCTCCTAAATCAGATCTGGCTAAAAATAGGTGCCGGATGGGGGCAATCACAGGGGTAAATCTAGGGGCCTACAATATATTGGGTCTAAGATTAAATAAGGCTTGCTACCATAAGCAGGGACAAATGGGCCAGATAAATTGGGTCCATCACTGATTAAGTGTATCGATCACTTATTGGTGATTGATCTGATTAAATAGAATAAATTAATTGGTATAATTTTAGATTTAATAATACAGTTTTTTTAAAGTCGAAAGATTTAAAGGAATTTAATTTTAATTTGTTCAAGAATTAACAAAGGAATATTTTCTTACAAGTGAATATTTAGAATTATTCTGAGATCCTGCATTGCCAATAGTAAATAAAATTTACTACAAAATTTGTAATTAAAAAAAAAAAAAAAACTTGCAATAATTTTTCATATTTCATGCAAATGTTAAAAGAACTTAAATTGTATGAAGCATTATTTATTTGGTGTGTTATTGATTCTGAATGTACTAAAATCTCTTTGCACTGATTTTTTAATGTTTGAAACAAAGAAAAGGTTGCCTGTGTATTTGTTTTGTTCTCCTTCTTTAATTAGAAATGAAATGTACGGTAAAAGGTGTTTTGATTGGCGTATTTCATGACAAGCTACCACAAATTTACGAATTCATTAGAGTTTTGAAATTTTTGGCCGCTCGTTAAATAAATATTTGTTGAATATTCTCTCTGATTCACATTTAGATTGGTTAACAAACACCGGTAGAATGGTGTTAACACCCCAGGGGGTGGAGGATATCTTGCACAATCACATTACTAAGCTCGGTCACGTGGTTGATATACCGTCCACCACCCCCTGACACAGAGACCTCTGGGGCTTGCTAGTTGTGTTTAATTACAGTCTAAAAGCAGGCCTTTTTAGAGAGTTAAGAGCAAATAAAAAAAAAAGAAAATAAGCCCCTGTGGAGCTATTATTGAGGTGTGAGAGCGCAGCCCCGGGTCCCGCTACAATATTTTATTGAAATCTCGCAATGCAAATTATCACTCTTTTGTTTTTCATTCACTTTTAAGCTACTTCCTGCAAATAACAAGGGAGGAAATTCAAATACACTCAAAAATTAATTTAATAAAAGTAAAAAAAGCATAAGAAAACAAAACGTTTTTGAAATTCTTTGAAATTCATCGAAAGTATAATGCGATTAAGGGAAATTCAAGTCCCCAACAACAAAACTGTGTTGAAAAACGTTTGGCCAAATGCATATCAAACCTTTAAATTTTTCTAGGGGACATGGGACTTTTGCATTTGACCTTTTTAACAATTTTGACAAGATTCTAGAAGTGTCCTTGGACAAGATATCTTTCATTTTGACAGAATTCTTTTAGAGTGTACGTGTCCTAATCATATGAAATATTACAGAATTAATGGATGCCTGAAAAAATCTTATCCCCCGCCCCTTTGCCCGCTGTCACGTAACGGACGGTCCCAATCGGACCCCGTCAAGGTATGGGCTTACGCAAAAGATCCCTTTTAAACAATTGAACCATTCCATCCCCATCCATCCACGGCGTGGAAGAACTCTTCAATAGTTAAACTAAAGTTTAAATCCCGGTTTTTGTTCCTGTAAAAAATATTATTGAATAATCCAACATAAAGGTTTTTCAGTTCAGCAGTCGATCAACGTCGCAATGAAGATGTATTTACCATTGCAATGTAAAGCGAATAAAGTAATCTATAAAGTATGCTGATTACAATTATAACATCACTACCGGACATTTACCGATTCCATACAATTATTTCAGCCTAAGTATATATTAGAACAGAATAATCAGAAATAGTGGATAGAGCTCAAGAATTACAGAAAAGAGGCATTGCAGGCACTTAACATATACTACATATTAAAGCAATATTAGCACATTTTTTTTTGAAGAGCCGCCCCCAATTTTTCAAAAATTTGGAGATTTTTACACACGGTTTGCAGTTGGTAACTGGCTAGTAAACTATCTGGAATAGTTAGCTCGAAAAATGTCCTATGTGTCACAAAGCGAAGGATTTTTGTACTAAGAATAATTTATTAACGGGGATCCCCTATAATAAGTCCACTGCTGCGGAAACGGCCTTCCAATGTGAAATGACCGGGAAAAATAGCGGCCTGTACGCGTCTACTCTCATCCATTAGTTGTTAAATAGTTCGGGCAGTCAAAGTGAGGTACCATTTTCATCGAGGTGTCACTATTTCACATCATGACGACATAGAGTGTTCCAAAATGCAAGTTTAAAGCCACTATCAGCAGCGCTTTTTTACAAGATTTAAACAATCGGCACCCTTATTTTTCATCGAAGTCCACTTTTTTCACTGTTGTATGGAAATTGTTGTATTATAGAGCCCTGAAAGTGACTATGAAATAAGCTTAACACGTTGTATTTTCTAGCAGTGACGATTTTTTTATGCTTTGTTTACTAATAAATCGGAATCCCCTACTTTTTAGGTCTACAAACAGTCGTAAATTGCATCTTCAAGACCGCGTTAAACTGCTTTACTGTTTTTTCCAAAGAACTGAATATAGTTTAGAGACAAAATGGACATTTTGAATTTGAAAAAAAGTGACTGAATAGTGGCTTTAAACATGTTTTTTTACGTCTATTGTGAAAATCCCGGGAAAGGGTTTTTTTTTTATTTTTTAGAAATTTGAAATATCACTCCTTTTAATTATTTTTTCATTCGGCAACTGGTTGGTATAGGCCTACTCGTATATCCAAACACGTACCAACATAGCAGGTTCGTGTGTGTATAACCACTGACATATCTTTAGATTTCATAACACTCATGCATGTAAATTCCTAGAATTGCTCGTTATCGATCGCACATCCGAGCTCATCCGGTTCTAGGCTGGAGACAATAATAAGGGGGGCTGCTAGCATGTCTCGGATGTGCATTAATCAATGAAATCCCGGGGTAAAACAATTCAGAGAGCCCTTCACGTGAAGACGGACCGAGTCGGTCCGCTTATCGCTTCACTACGATTACTGTTTTCCAATTGCCGTTAGGGTGAACTTTTTTTGGGGGCCGAAATTAGTTTGTTTCTTTGTATTTGATCCCATTCAAAATTTTTAAAGTTAGTTTCACATCCCTCACATATTTGAAAAGTGACCATTTATTTACCGCATTGTATATTAAGTTTTTCAATGAGATTTTAAACTTTTTTAAAAAACGGGGTCTAGGTGGAAAAATTGGGGCCGCGAAGAAGCCGCCGAAAAAATATCATACTCTAAAAATGCACTCAAAAGAATTCCACTAAGCACAGCACACAAAACCAAACAAAACAAAAACGCGAAACAAAAAAATGTATGAATGAAAACATCAGAAGGACCTTAGGCCTCATTTTGCGCATATTGGGATGGGGCCGAGTTGGTTTGGGGCCGAGTTGGTTTGGGGCCGAGTTGGTTTGGGTCCGAGTTGGTTTGTGTCCGAGTTGGTCAGGATTTGGGGGCCGAGTTGGTAAGGGTTGTGGCCGCGTTGTGGTATGGGGCCGAGTTAGTTTGGGGCCGAGTTGACTGTGGACCGAGATTGTTTGGGCCAGTGACTGGAATTGAATTTCCGCCTGGGACCATATGCCGCCTGATTGTGGGTAATCCAAAATAGGCATCTTTGGCAAATTCAAAGCCTGTTACTCCCAAACGATTGGTCCCTCTTCATGAAACGTGGTATTTTATCTCAGAACAAAGTAGAACTAACACATCAACCTCATTGCATCATAATACCCAGTCTGAAGTGAATTTGAGTAGTCATCCTCAATCTGGCCTTTTTTACATTTTTTTTACAAAAGACGAAAATGTGATGTTTGCGGGCACCTTAAAATTGCCAAACTAACTCTCCACAACCCTTACCCATTCGCAATCATTTTGGTGTCAATTGTTTCTTTTGTTGACAAGAATCGTTACATTAAAAATACAAAGCTGGAAAAAAACAACTTCTTCTAAATCACCTTGACAACCCTTCGGAAGTCGTGTTTTTTTTACTTGGAAGAATTTCCCCGTATCATGATTATGATGCTTGCTTTTTGGCCTTTTGACTCTTGGCTTGGCTATTACAAGGCTGCAGATACATATTTGCTCATATTTGATCTGTAATAAAAACCTTATATGATATAGATAGGATCTGGACTTTAAATTGGAATGGTTCAAAGACTTGAATTGCACTGGCATTTGTCCATTTGGACAAGTAACTTGTAAGGAAAATCTTTTGGAATGATCTGTTCTGAGATATTCAAATTTCAGACGATTTGAATTCAGCCACTTAATCTTGTTGTTGTTTGTGATTCCTCTGCTATTGGAAAACAACATCAACAAATAGACCATAACGCTAATCGGTAAATATCAACAGAGGCCCGCTCCACCGCAAAGCATGATTGGATCGAAAAAGGGGCAAAACGAACCGAATTGTCTATCTACGATCGCCGCTGTTTTTTAACGTATGAAACTACGCATATATATAAGAGTCGGCAATCCCCTCGGCGGCCTACCAAACCCTACAAAATTCTACACATTTGATCACGAGACTAGTTGTACAAGTTGTAAATTTTAAATACAATTTGATATTCACTAATCCCCCAATATTAGGGAAATATTGCTCTCGATATAGCTATTTATCATATAAGATTTCTACATCTTAACGCGATAGCATGATATGATAGCAATCATTATTTTGCGTTGGCTTGCTTGGCCCTCCTATCGGTACATACGGCCAATAATTAGCAAAAGTGGGGCCCTATCTAAAGGCCCCTTGTTCGAATTTACCCAGAACAAGGGAAACAGTATAACCACCCACAACAAGCTACGACAATAAAGAAAATTACCATTCCAATAACCCCCATCACATCTATGATAACCCAGGAAAACAGAGTCCTTTCTTTTTGCTATCCTTTTCTTTTAAGGATTTTATTCAAAGTACCTGATACCACCGGCTATTGTTTCCTTATAATTAATTTGAATATCTGCTAGTGGTTTAAAAAAATATATTGAAAAACAATATTGTCGAGCCTATAGTAGGCCTACATTTTTAATTAAAACTATAGCTTGGGACAGTGCATGGCCTTGCTTAGTACACTAACAAACACTATGTTTTTCCGTTTTAATTTTATTTTTTTCGACTGACTTCAAGTTTATTGCAGCTTATGCTAATAGGCCTACGAATTTTTACCCGTTATTAAAAATCGCTAAAGTCACATAATGTTATCCAATATTCTTTTAGCTACTTTTATTTACTAAACAGGGCATATACAATACTGAATACCCACAATAATCCCAGCAGCTACCAGCCTTAGGCATATCTCGCAAAATACGCCAAACTTCGTTAAAAGTTAAAACACTACACAATCAAGATATATCTCTTCAGGTATCTTCCGATCATTCTTAGTTATTACAACCAAGAACAGCCCCAATATTCGCCACCTCACATGATAAAATCCTAAAGTATTTCAATTCGCCGAGCAAATGATGTAATGTGTCAATGTGATTTTGTAAACCTTTGCCAACACGCCAGATAAGCGTCATTAAAGTTGCTTAACACTAAAAGATACCCATATATTCCTTTTAGGGATCCTCGATCATTATACCAATCAAAAACAAGCGAAATGATCGCCACTTAGGGTGATAAAAATGTCCTAAAAGTAGTTGAAATAGTAAGATTTTTAAAGCATTCGCCAAGCATATTACGTATTTTCGTCTAAATGTTAACAACTGGCTGGAAAAGTGACAGCGGCCGCGTTCGGCGCTCTTGCCCCTTTTTCTCGGAACCCATACGCATTGCGGTTTCCGCTAGCGATAACCTATTCTGAAGATTAAGACATACAACAGAAGGTCCAGATGGCAGACATACTCCACTCCACACAAATGTGCTATCACCTGATCATCCCAGACAGAAGACTACTCAAATCACATTCAATTTTCACAGCAAAGTTATGTCCACACAGATCGTTCACGCAGAAAAACTACAACAAACACTAATATAGCAAATTTTTTACACAAAACCTAACTTCTAAACTGCACTGTCTACAGTAGTGTTAAAACAAACATATAATTTGAGTTTTTAGAATATTAGAAGTAGATCATGAAAGAAACCCTACTACAGAATTAGAATCAGTTTAAATTAAAGCTTTAAATGAAGTCAATCTGTTACCTGGTTTCTTGCAAATTGCAATTTCTAGCTTGAGATAAGTTGATAAGTCCCAACGCAAAAAGATGCGTCCTTCAGTGACTTCACATCGCATTTCACCAACCCGGTACAGAGATCAAAATGCTAAGTAAGCTTAATGACCCCCGCTAATGACAAACAAATTGTACCGCGCCCCATGTGGACGTAAGAGGTCAGACAACTTCGGGAAGTTTCGGGACAAATCGACCTCGCCAGTGACCTCATCACCTTGCTGGTCAATAACGCAGTCTCATGCGATTCGAACTTGGAAATTCGCGTGTTTATGTTTGCCTAAGTTCTTTTAAGAACGATATGTTGACCCAATCATCCCCGATGTCCAAATATTTGTCCACTTTTGCCTTACTAAATCTTTAAAATTGTTACAATGGTTAA
Organism: Ophioderma brevispina; assembly: GCA_023653785.1. Taxonomy (NCBI): domain Eukaryota; kingdom Metazoa; phylum Echinodermata; class Ophiuroidea; order Amphilepidida; family Ophiodermatidae; genus Ophioderma; species Ophioderma brevispina. The sequence continues at coordinate 26,478 of JAMKCH010024293.1, read as the reverse complement.
GAAGGAAAAATAATTACCAATAATGCTAAGAAATGAATTGTTAGTTTCCCGTCCATTGATTTCGACGAGGCACTAGGTGACAATTTCATTATTCAATTATTTTGGGACAATTTCATTATTCGCAAAAGCTTTCATTTATTCTTGGTTTATGGTGCATGTTAATAAATACAAGTGACAAAACTCTGAATTGCACTTAGTGAATTGGATATCAACAATAGTAACAAATACACATAATTCATAATTCAAAATAAAATTTGATCAATCATAAAAATAGAAAAAAATAAAAAACTTAAAAAAAGCAAAATTTTGCATTTTTGTTACAAGTCTATGTATGCCTAACATACTAGGCATTGACTGAAAGCTACAACTTATTAAAGACAAAATCGACTTGAAAAAAATATCTATTAAAGCAGTCCAGCACAGGCACATTGTTTGAAGACGCCCCAAATTTTCCAGATCATTTTTTGCCAGTTTGCTTGGTAATTGACTTGTGAACAATACCTGTGAATTGTAGAGTTTCAAAACTCTCTATGGTGTCGTATAACGAATAACGAATTTTGTATTAGAATAATTATTTGGAGATCTCTCCGAAAAAATATTCAAAAGTTTGCTGGAACGTCCTTGCCAATATAAATAGCCAGTGAAATTGCGCTATGCCGGTCCGCCATCCATTATTTGTTCCGTCGGTTCAAGATGTTCAGTTAGAGATCATTTTCGTGAGGTGACACTATTTCACCATGGAACGGAAGAATGTGGGCATTTTTGCACCATTAAATTACAATCAGGATCCCAATTCTAATTACAAAATAACTTCATTTATGACAAATACGGCATTTTTTAGCATTACCACTCGCAGGTAAGGTTTACTAGAGTATCTCACCAACTGTTGAAAAAGTTCATTTCAAATTTTTGAAAATTGGGGCCACTCTCCAAAATATGCTGGTTTGCTTTAATTGCTTTAAATTTGACTGCACTCAGGTTTCATGACCATACATAATTTGACATTGTTTGATGACTCCGTCATGACCTTGAAACTGAACCCCACCCTAAAAAAATATTTAATGGGAAAATCACTCAATGTAAGAATTCACCATGTAAAAATTGTGTAATTTTAATTTTTTTTTTAAAAACATTATTTTTGACCATTTTGGCCAGAAATGGCCAATTTGAATTTGAGTTCCAGGCAATTGCCACACCATTGGATACATAAAGGAGCCCAAAACACCAGGAACCATCCCAGTAACCCTCTGAGACCATCCAAAGTCTCCACTGTTCTTAAATGTCATTAACTTTTACTATTTTGAACCAAAACAACTGAATTGGTATCCAGGTGTTCTCATCAACCATTGAAACCCCAGAGTCAAAGGGCCCGAAACACTGGGAACCATCCGAACACTGGGAACCATCCACTTTTGTTTAAAAATCATTATTTTGAGCATCTTCATCAATAGCAATTGGTATTCCAAACAATTGCTCACCAACCATTGGACAACCCAGGTTAAGCCCAAAACAACCAGGAACCATCGTAACATCTAGACATCCGAAGTTGCCACTATTCTTTAAAAAATAATTATTTGACTATTTTGAACCAAAACAACTTAGTGGTATCCAGGCTCTCATCACCATTGAAAACACAAGGAGCGCGCAAAAGCGGGAACTATCCAAAACAATCCGAAACCATCCAGTATCCACTTTTGTTTTAAAAAATCTTTTTCGACAAGCTTGAACCAAATTGTCCAATTTGTATTGCCACTTGTATTCAACAACCTGATACACAAAGTAGAAGAAAACACTGGGAACTATCCAGAAACAATCTGGGAACCAATCCCAAGTGTCCACTTTTATTTCAAAATTATTATTTTGATTATTTTGTACCAACATGGCACATATCCAATTTGGGGTTTGGGCAGTGCTAAATAGCCATTGAAATACAAAGGAAACCAAAAAAAACCCTTGAAACCCCAAGAACATCGGGGACAAACCATCTTATGCAGGCGTCACTGTGAAGCTTGGACCCCAACCCTCCTCACGTCATCAACCTTTCTTCACCTTGGCCAATTATTTATCAATCACGTCAGGATTTTTCACCACCACTTCTTCACACCACTTGCTTTACAAAACAAAGGCACGGTATCACTATATCTGCAAATTTGTTAGTCCATGCTTCACCCTTTGATTTATTTCCAACGTGACGCGTCACTTTTGTCAATTTGGCAGATCTGAAGCTTCACCATCGTTTCATCACATACCTGAAAGATTGATATAGTTCAGCTTCACTTCTGTTTCATCATACTTGCCATTGCAGTCGTTTAAAAGCTTCATCACCACTGTTTTTCAACCTTCATATTAGCTTGATTTATTTCAAGCTCGTCTTTCATGAATCTACTTCACCAATGGTCATTTATTAGACCATGACTACAATTAAGATCAAATCCTGAATTCCACCCCTTCCTTACAAAAACAAACAAGTCAACATCAGGTTCAAAGAATGCAGCACCTTATTATTATGATTTTTAATTTTTCCTTCAGATACATTTTGTTGTTATAACAATAAAAAACCAATATTATAATATGTATAACAAACCTTTTTTTAACTACAACTCTTGATTACTCTTGTTAACTGTTAAAACACTATCTTTTGTTAAACTGTTCCGTGTTCCCCAGACATTCCAGGTTTTTGCATTGTTAGCTTGACATGGTGGTTTATAAATAAATTACACTAAAAATATCATGTTGCCTTTTGATCATCATTTGGAGTTATTGTGTAACCTCCGTGTTTATAAGTGATGTTAATTTTAATTTATATCAAATGAATACTCTAACATTGTTTGTAACCAACTATCTGATGGAAGAAGGGAGGGTTCAGATCCACCAAAGACCAATTATTTTTGGAAAGGTCTTTGGATCCACAGGAGAAGGGAAGTGCAATTACCTGTGGGTACATACGCTCGACACAAAAACACTCCTGTTTATATAGACAACCGTTAAAGAAAATCACAATATAAGAGAATATAAAAACAAGCTAAATTTGGGATGGTTTTTCATATCTCTTGCATAAGGACAATACCCATGGATTTAAATTTGTTTGTGTACAAATTACATGTAGTACTTGGTTTAACTACATTGTTAACTCCTTACATGTACAAACATGTTTTGGCGTGGTTGTACAAAAGCTTTATCAAATTTCCTATTCCATTAGTTTGGTTACACTCATTCAAGAAACTGTTGGCTGGGTATTGTGCGACTACCTGATGATGGACCACACAATTTAAGCCTGCCCATAACCTAATTACGCGCGTCCGAAACGATGTAAGCAAAGCAAACCAAAAGAAGAAACCCTAAATACCTGAGAATTTTTGAGAGTAATCATTGAAAGTCTTATGGCATGATTACAGTGATCTGAATGTTTTGCTATTAGTAGTGGTCACTAACTATGAACAAAAATTGGAGCAAACATACTATTAGAACTGCACAATATCAAACACACTGCATGCTAATGTATACTGCACTGGTGAGGTACTGGCACAGTGACAAGCAGCATGTACAGGCATGATTGTAATATCCCTGAACCATTTCCTGATCACTCAGTTTCAATATTAGTATCCTGTTTGCATACCATGCAGTTTGGGACTATTCAAATGTATAAGCAAACTCTCATAGGTAAGCATTGCACAGAGAGCTACGTTTGGTGGTGTGATGATCCAACCAGTGTTTCTGTTAAGGATTTTTCCAAGTCTAGAGTGATTTCACTCTTGGGGTCAGATTTCCAAGAGTGAAATCCAATTTCCTTCCAAAGTGAAAACTCTACATCTAAAACATCTAAATATTTTGTTGGCGTTTGCATTGTGCGTGCGGGTGCGAGCCGGTGTGGGAGCGCGTGTGTGTGTGGTTGTGTGTATGTATATATGTGTGTGTGTGTGTGGTCTGTGGATTTCAAGAGACAGAGTGAAAAGTAACGTCCAAATATTTTTTTCGTTTGTATTGTGTGCGGGTGCGCGCATTATGTTTGTAGGTAGGTATAATGTATGTGTGTCTGTGTATGTGTGTAGGTGTATATATTGTGTATGTATAAAAATGTGTATGTGCAAGATGCACACATCGAGAAATCCTGATTGAATTGTTATTCTCTTTTTGGCAAAGATATTCTCCAAGGCTGAGTATGGTATATTCTAAACAAAAACATTATTCACAACAATGCTGATAGATTGGTTTTACATTTAGATTATTTGAATCATATAACTTAATATTTTTATTGGAAAGGGTTACTCAGTGTAAGGTTGGACAGTCTCGCCGTTCACGGTAATATCGCAATACATACTTGGGTAATCTCCCGGGGTAATCGTATGTCCTTACGTTGAAATAAAAATATACTTTTATTTGCTGTAAACTATTTCGCACTTCAAAAAAACGTAGCTATTGATTAATTCCCTTGGTTCCTAAAGCAATAGCTAATGATCAAGATTTACCTTTGATGTTGCTGAAACGGGTATGTTATTCCTTTACGAGGGCCTACTATAAGGTTTTGTGATTCAATTATGCTTTTTTCGCATTTTTTTCCCTTTCCCTAAGCCGTATATTTTGTCAGGGTTTGTTGAAAAGTTGATTCCAGTACTTCCTGGGTCGTTTCAGTACCAAATACCATCTTCTCTGGTTAAAATCCCCTATGACACTGAATTTTAGCCGGGAAAAATCATTAATGCTGTCAAAAACTTCCCTATATTCATAATATTTGAAGCTAAACCACCCAATCGGATCAATAAGAAGGGTCTTATCATCGGCAAACAAGAACGATCCGAATGATCGAATGTGCTGTCGGTAGAGCGGCACCATAAAGCATATTAACGTCTTGATGATTGACAGTTTTTACTCAAGCTCCAGTTTTGCAACACCAGCTCCAGTTTTCACAACAGCTCGTTCAAGATCAGTGACGATAACGCAAATTAATAAAACCAAGTGTACGCAACTATTCAAGTTAAAAACCGAAAAAATACCTCCATATACGAATAAATAATAATCATACATTGTTTATTAAGGAGTTAAAATCTGAAGACAAGTATCGAGAAAATAGCGCTCAAAAGTAAAACGTGTAATGGACCCTTTGACGCGAAGTGGGAAACCCGGCGACTATGACGGCCAGTACGCCCATGTGGTTTGGTTATCGTTCTTTAGTTCCGATCGGATTTTGTAACATTGAGGTGGAAATATTTCATGGTCTCTAATTGCAACCGATCTTTGCTGATGGAATAATAGGTGTATCATTTTCAACCACAATCAAAATCGACTCTCTTTATTCCCTGTCCCATATTGTTTGTTTATTTAGTTCCACCCGTTTTCCTCTTTACTTTTCCTTGCGTTGTGCTTGCAAGCCGCTAAGGCGGTGTGATGGAAGGGATGGTCCGTGTACTACTTTAACATTAAAAAAACGGTAATTTTATATTTCTTGCTTGAGACGAGCATTTTGTTTTTATTCTTCATCTTATCTGATGTAGGGGCCTACCCTAACAGTTCATACAGGTTTGTTTATAGGTCATGTGATTAAATATTACGTCTTGTTTCATATCCCTTGGAAATAAAATGGAAAGTCCTTAACGTTTAGTAACTCTTAACTTCCAACAAGAGAGCCAATTGTTAGTTTCTGGCAATCAGCTGATCGCAGTCAATTATTTATTATCACATCGATTTTTTTAAGTAAAGTAGTGAGGTAGACATAAAGCTAAAACGTTGATCAGTCATCTCCCATTTCGGATTATCCCAAAGAGTATCTTTTTACTCTTTCAAACACAACCCATTAAATAGGTTGTACCACTTCAACCTTGTTGGCAGCGTGGTGTAGTGGAATACCCCCTGCGTCGCAAACAATTATGATTTTGCGTACTCTCTCCAAATTTGTTCTTAGTTTTCATCATACTGCTGCCGACTCTCTGGTCGGTGATCCGCCGGACGGCGGTGATTCTTCATGGAGCTTTGTGAGGATTTGTGATGAAATGCACGATTTCGACAAGTTTTCGACGCTACGACGTAATGCATTCGACGTCTTATCACATGATCACAAATCACACGTCAAGCTTCAATCACCCACTCCCCTTTCCAAAACTTATATGTAAAGCTTCACCAAATGAAAATACAAGAACGCCAGGACTTCACTATAGCGAAATATATTGACCTGAAGCTTCGACGTCCCGAGTCTGCGCGCTATTTGGCGACCCGTGAGAGGGTGTGTCCACGCTTCAAATTGACGCCATGCATTAAGTGTCCCTTTTCTTAATTAGTTGGCCTTTTAACCAAAATGCCGATTTGGGTTCCATCAATGGTCAACACCATCCGCCCCGGAACCTTGTACACAAATGATCAAACAACAGAGAACCATCCAGAAAAAAAAAAATTTCCTTTCCTGGAATCCACCAAAGTGGTCCACTTTTGTGTAAAAATTGTATATTGACTATTGTTATTTTTACTACAAAATAGCCGATTTTTGGTGTAGGAATGCTCATTACTATTGAACACAAGGTAGCCAAAACCCTGGGGCACCATCCAGAATCACAAATGCCCTCCCTCCCCTCCAACCCCCACCACCCATCTCTCCATATTTCAACTCGCGGTTGAAACTTTGATCGCAATTTATATTATTACCTTTACAAACAACAATCATGGCTCCTAATTTGACTTGCACTACTTGGAAAAGAACCACCCAGTGTTGAGTAATTAAATATAATGCGACTTTGATTAAAAGTCGGGAGAAGGTTGACCTTGAATGTCTGTATACTCTGGTGTTTCATTTCATTACTGAATAAATGTGATCAAACTTGGTCACAGAGTGTTTTGATTGCTTAGGAAATGTTTTTGGTCAAATTTTTGCTTTTTTTAAGTTTTTTATTTTTTTCTGTTTTTGAGGTAATTTTTCAAATAAGAAAATTTCTAGCGGCAAGCATCGGACCGCGGGCGGGCTAACGGGAAATACAATTTCCATTTCATTGCCTAATTCGGTGGGCCCTGATGAAAATCCTGCGATAATACCTGGAAAAAATGAAATTTCAGTTTACCTGCGTGCCCTCCTTAAGTGCAAGCATTGCCAAGTGACTCCGCCATTTTGTGGGCGAGTCTGATTTGTATGCAGGTAAGTCATATCCGGAACTTTTAGAGGTATTGGATCAAGAAGTCGCCCGGAACTCTACAAAAGCATATGCATGCTACATCATGAGCGCTAATACAACCTAGGAACATTTGAAACGGCATTGACTGCAGATAGTGCTGGTCCACTGCAATTGTCTGGTGACTATCGACACACAGCTGTTTGAAAGTCTCCATTTATTAATTACAAAACCAAAAGAATAAAACAAATAAATCAACGGCGACCCACTTTTGACAACTTTATTTGGATTATTTGTACCACTGACTTCATCCTGTGTAATTTTTTTTTTTAAGCTAAATTTCAAGTGTGGGCAAATAACGATTTTTCTATAAAATCTATTACCCGTCTCTCTATTGAGAATGGCAGTATAGAGGGCGCTATAACTTACAAACATACCTTTGTACCCTCATTTGGCAGATTCCGCAATGGATATTTTCTGATTTTTGCCGAGATAATATTATCTTTGCATGTCCCTACTTAGCTAATAACATTTTTTTCAAAATTGTGTCGCCACTGCATAAAGTGTCTAAAATAAAAGATAGTTTTGCCATGGGTCAAACAGCTGTGACATAGTCCGCAAGGGTCAGCCACCCAAAAAAATATTTATTGCAGTCCAAAAATAGTCCAGTGCATAAATAAATGTAGTGGCATAAGTATCACAGTTTCCTTATCTGCCTACCATTCTAGGCATAGAATGCCATGTCCATAGTAAAAGTAATCATTTGTTTTTGCTTTCTTTTTAGCATTTTTCAGGCCTATTTGTTCAACTCACAAATAATGGGCGAGACAAAAGTAATACCTGTAAAGGCATTCATTCCGTGAATGGAGCAGTGGCAAAGCACAGCACGGCATGCACCTCCCCGTCCCAATACTCCCAAATTAATACTGTGAAGGTGTGTGTATGTGTTTAGTGTTCTGCGTGTACATCTTGGTGTAATGTGTGATATCAAGAGTGTGTTTGTGTGTGTGTGTCGAGTGTGTGTTGGTGGTTTGTTTTGTTTTGGTTTTTTGTTTTGTTTTTTACAGCTAAATTGGTTTTTAGGTTAAGTGTGCGTGTTTGTGTGGGAAGCTGGAACTTCCAACATTGCTGCTCACCACACTAAGGCAACTTCCCTCACAAGATCGGAATTCATTTTTTATTGTCTTTGTTTTTAATAATCCTTTAAATATTTGTAATTTCTAAAAAATTGACCGTGTTTTGCGTACGCTATTCTATATCTGATTTAGGGCTGGATTTTCGGGTATTTATGTACCCGGGTGCTCGATTAATTTTTCAGGCGGGCATCGGGTCCCCCGAAATGACTGCAATTACCAATGGGGACTGCCCAAAATTATTGACTATTGTGATTCAAAAAACAACCTGAATTGGATCAGGCATTTCATCAACCATGAAACACAAAGGAGCCAGAAAAAAAAAGCAGGGATATTTCCAGAAAAACACCAGTAACCATCCAAAGTATCCACTTTGGTTAAAAATCGCTATTTCGACAATCTTGAACCAAAATTGCCAATTGTATGCCAGTTGTTCAACAAACATTGATACAACAAGGAGGTGTGACGAAAACATGGGAACTATCCAGAAACAATCTGGGAACCAATCCAAGTGTCCACTTTTATTTCAAAGTATTATTTGATTAACCCAGAAACCCGGACCGGGTCGTTTTGCCGGCCGACGGCCCAAATGCAACGAAAGGCAATTTATTTTTATTTTTAACGGCCAGATCCAAAGAGAGGCAAGTTTGGTTTATTGCATGTCGGCCGTTTTTCCGGCACAGGAATAAGTAGCGTAAAGTCACTAAAATAAGCGCCCAGATGCAACGAAAAACATCGCCATTTTCCAGGGAAGGGGGGGGGAGGCCCCCCAAATGCAAACGAAAAATTGCGTCATTTTCCCGGAAGACGGCCCCAGATGCAACAAAAAACATCGCAGCCATTTACGGAAAGACGTCACAGGATGCAACGCGAAACATCGCGTGACGAATGCAATACAAACAGGGTAAATAAATAAAATATAAATAAATAAATAAATAATGGATGCGTACTGCACACTGATCTGCATGAAATTTGTAGCTATAGTTCGCAGTCGTGAGTGGCGCTATACGCTACATCATAGTCGTGCGTTTCGCTATTATGCTACGTCATGCTCGGTTTACGTGCATGAAATACGTTTATGCATAATTAAAAAAACGCTTGTACGAAATGGTTGGAGCTATCACCATCGAAATCGAAAATTGTCTATGGGAATTTGTATACAGTGTCACCCGCCGATGAAAAGCATTGACGCCTTCTGCGGGAAACCGTCCGAAATGCAGTGAAAAGCCACGCATCATTCAAATCAATAACGGCCCAGATGAAACGAAAAACATCGCGTCATTTCACGGAAGAGGCCCGATTGCAACGAAAAACATCGCGTTATTTTACGGGAAGACGCCCCAGGGCAACGAAAAACATCGCGTAATTTTCCGGTAAGATGGCCCAGATGCAATGTGGTGCAATGAGAGTCATTGCGCGACAAAAATAGTTGTTGACGCCCAGATGCAACGAAAACATTTTCCGGACCGGTACCACGTTTCGTTGGCTCTCATTGCAATCGGCCGTGTTAGGGTTATTTGGACCAAAAACATGGCCACAAAGCCAATTTGGAGGTTTGGGCAATGCCTTAAATAGCCATTGCAATAAAAAGGAACCAAAAACCCTTGGAACAGCCAAGAACCATCGGGGACACCATCTTAAGTGTCACTTTCTTTAAAAATTTAAGTGGCCATTTTAAACACAAAATAGCCGATTTGGGTGCCAAAGCAATGGTCAACCCATACCCGGGACAAACATTGATACACAAATGATTCAAAAACACACAGAGAACCATCCAGAAATCTCTGTAAACCCTCCCAGTGTCCATTTGTTGTAAAAATTGTTATTTTGCATGATTGTTGTTTTGACTACCAAAATAGACGATTTTGGTGTAGGAAATTGCTCATAACATTGAAACACCAGGTAGCAAAACACCGGGACCATCCGAAATCACCAAAAATGCTCCCTCCCCTCCAAACACCCACCCCATCTCTCCATATTTCCCAACTGCGTTTGAAACTTGATCGGCAATTATATGATGTACCTTACAAACAAAATGCAGTGGCTCCTAATGACTTGCACTACTTGAAAAGACCCCCATGTTGAGTAATTTAAATATATCGACTTTGATAAAAGTCGGAGAAATGGTGACCTTGGACACTGTCATTTATACTCTGTTTCATACTGATAATGTGCTCAAAACTGGTCACAGGTGGTAAGGGTTTGATGCTTAGGAAATGTTTCTTGGTCAAATGCTGTGGATGAATAGCTAAAACCACTAAAAATGAAATATTTTTCAAAATGAAAATTTATTAGCGGCAAGCAAAATCGGCCGCGGTGGTTCGGGCGGGAAAACTAACAATTTCATTTCATTTAGCCTAATGTGGTTGCCTGATGAAAAATCCTGCGATATACCTGAAAAAATGAAATTTAAGTTTTACTGCGTGGACCTCTGAAGTGCAGCATTGCCAGGAGGACGCCGCCATTTTGTGCGAGTCTGTTTGTATTGCAGGTAAGTCATCGGAACTTTTTGAGGTATTGGAGGCAAGTCACCCGGAACTCTACATGCATATGCATGCTACATCAGGGCGCGAAATTCAAAATAGGAACATTGAAACAGAATTGACTGCAGAGAGTCGCTGCCACTGCAAATATGTCTGGGAACTATCTACAGCACAGCTGTTTGAACGTCTCAATTTATTAGGGACAAAACCAGAATTAAAACAAAAAAACAACGCGACACCACTTGCAATAATTTGGATATTTGTACCATGACTTAATCCTGTGTAAATTTTTTTAGAAATTTGATTGTGGGCAAATACGGATTCTATAAAATATAATTGAAACAGTCTCTCTATGGAGAACGGGATATAGAGGGCGCATAGCTTACAAATCTGACCTTTGTAGCCCTAGTTGCAAGATTTCCACAATGGATATTTCTGATTTTTAGCAGAGGGTAATATTACTCTTGCATATCCTTGTCCCTAATTAGATACTAACAGTGTTTCAAAAATTGATAGTTTTGCTGGGGTCAAACAGGCTGTCACAGTCCGAAAGGGTCAGCACCCAAAAATATTTATTGCAGTCCAAAAATAGTCCAGTGCATAAATAAATGTAGTGACATAAGTATCACAGTTTCTTATCTGATACACAGTTCTAGGAATAGAATGCAATGTCCATATTAAAACGTAGCATTTTTTTTGCTTTCTTTTAGCATTTGTCGGCCTTATTTTGGGGGGGTCAAAATCACAAATAATGGGAGACAAAAGTAATGACCAGTAAAGGAATTCAATTCCTGTGGAGCAGTGGCAAGCACAGCAAGGCAGTGCAGCCTCACCGGTACCAATACTCACAAAGTAAGTACTCATAGGTGTGTGTAGGTGTTGTGTTAGAGTGTAAGCATGTGTATGTGTAGTATCAGAGTGTGTTTGGGTGTGTGCTGAGAGTGTTGTGGCGGTGTGTCTGTGTTGTTGGTTTGTTTGGTTTTTGTTGTTTTTACAGATAAATTGGGTTTTTGGGTAAGTGTGCGGGTTTGTGTGGAAGCTGGAACTTCCACATTGCTCCACCACACTAGGCAAACTTCCCTACAAGAGGTAGTAAATTTCATTTTTATGATCTGTTTAATAAATCCTTTAAATATTTGTAATTTCTACCAAAAAATGGGACGTGTGTGGATACGCTATTCGATATCTGATTTAGGGATGGGATTTTCAGGTATTTATGTACCTGGGTGCTCGATTTTTGTAATTTTTCAGGCGGGAACATCGGGTACCCGAATGAATGCAATTACCAATTGCTGCACCCAAAATCTCTATATCCATTGATGTGAGCTTGTTCATAATGGAAGTTGATCCGGATGCTCTCAGGAGTGCTGACTTATTGAACACTATACTAATAAAAATGTTTACTCGCTGTACCAAAACCTAAGCCCCTTACCATAACCAAAACCTTTAGTGAAATGGCAAAATTGATCATCAGTGGTTTTCGCAATTTGTTAAATGCCAAACATGTGAAGCAGTTCCCACTTCTGACGATCCTGAGGTTTCTTGTGAAATCCTTCAACACAATAACATCTTCTGTTTTAAGTGAAGTGTGCCCTACTGATCACAAAGACATGGTCGTCAAGCATTTAGGCTTCCCTGGTATAACAAGGTGATCCAGAAGCCAAGACATGAAAGGCGCAGACTGGAACGCTATGATGGAAGAAAAGTCGATCTGACTGAAGAGGACAAAGAACAATTTAGACTGCAGAAGGAACTGGTTGGCAAACTCATAATGGAATCTAGATCAGGTTTTTCACTGATAATTGCTCTCTTCAAAACTCTAAAGAAATGTATCGCACTATCAACGGCCTTCTTAAGAAGCCCTTCCAAGACTTACCTGATTCTGATTCAAAACATGACCTTGCCACCAAGTTCTTGACTTTTTCATAGAGAAAGTCGAAAGATCGTGATGATGTTAGATCTAAAGATGCCTCTGCTAGGGCCAAATAAGTGAATATGACACGTATCTCAATGTTTTCTATCAGAATTCAGTTGGTTGGATAGTGACGACGTTGCTGATTATAATAGACAATTTCCCCCAAGAATAAATCTTGTTCCTTGGATACAATCCAATCTTGGGTCAAAGAGAACCTTGACATCTTGGCTTACCTGAATCACTAAAATTGTTAATGCTTCTCGTTCTAGACGGCAATTTTCCCTTCTGCTCTGAAAGAATCTATTACTACCTGTGATAAGAAGGCAATGCTGACGAAACTGTCTTAAGAACTCTCGGCCTATAGCCAACCTGCCCTTTCTCTCTAAAGTCATTGAGAAGCAGCGTCATGTCAAGTTATGGACCATGTGACAGCAATAATCTTGGTGAGCATCTTCAATCTGCGTACAAGCGTCATCATAGTACAGAGACTGCTTTATTAAGGTAAGAATGATCTTCTCTGCTCCCTTGAGAAAAATAAAGCTGTTCATTGTCCTCATCGGACATGTCTGCTGCATTCGACACAGTCGATCCGATATGTTGTTAGGAAGATGGAATCAAAATTTGGCATCAAGCACATGGCTAAATCATGGTGTTCCACCTACCAAAGAGATCGCGTGACCAAAGTGTCTATTGAGGGCGAATTCTCTGATGACCATGATTTGAGATATCGTTGCCGCAGGGCTCAATCATCGGCCCCCATGGGTTTATTTTGTTATACATCCCCGTTGGGCATATAGTGCGTGCTTTTGATATTTCTTTCCACGATTATGCTAATGATTTACCCTTTATGCCGAATTTGATCCCAGATCTGAGGGTGATTGTCAACGCGTGCTCGCCAGGTTCTCTTCTTGTATTGATGTCATCAATGCATGGATGATTCATAACACGCTTCGTTTAAACCAGGATAAGACAGTTTTTTTTTTATAGCTAATAGAAATGTTTCTGATGCTCTTCCACCAGAACTTTGAAGTTAGGTGAATTATCCATCCAGAGATCAACATCAATCAAGAATCTTGGCGTCACTTTCGACGATTCACTCACTATGATCCAAGTCAAACTCTATTTTAATCTGTTAATTTCACATTACATAACTCTGGCGTATACGGCGTTTCATCAACACTGATGCATGTCAGCATGTTGTTAGAAGACTGGTTCTTTCCCGCCTTGACCCTAGTGCAACAATCTCTTTTCTTGGCTTGCGTGAGGCTGACCGTAATCGGCTTCACCGCCTGCAGAACAAGGCTGCGCGGTTGGTGGCTTGCGGACGGGACCAGTCCTTTACTGACTTGCTTAGGGAACTGCACTGGCTCCCTGCTTATGGACAAAGAATTCTATACAAACTCATTGCTGTACGTCTACAAAGCCTTAAATGATATTGCTCCACGTTATCTATCAGCCATGACTGGCATCTCCAGAACAGCGGAGTACTGCGGAATATAGCAACGATGCGCTTCAGATCCGTTCCCCGAGCTCATGTTTCGAGATCTTGCAACGTGCTGGTGACATGAAGCTTTACATCGCTGCTGGCTCGTCTTTGGAAAGATCTCCCGTATCTCTCCGTTAAGTGCAGTCCTGCCTTGTTGGTCAAGCGACAGCTGAGAACGCCAATTGTTTCAAATTTTGTTCGTGTTTTTAATCCTCTGTCATATTTTTGTTCAAGCGCTCCGTTTATCGTGGCGCGCATAAAATCTTTGAATAATAATAATAATAATAACTTTCAGACAGCTCACATTATTTTCACCAAAGTTTTATAAACCGATTTGTATTATTTAGGCCTCAAAAACCATACACTAGCCATTGAAAAATAGTTACAACATTGAAATATATTACAGATATAACTGACAATGAGGATGACTCAATTTTGTGTTTAAACATCCTCTCTGGGCCAGTGGCTATAGTAGCAGATTGTATTATAGGCAGTTTGTAAATAAAAAAAGTAAATGATTTGACTTTTAACACTTGACATTCGGTAACCGTGACTGGAATTCAGAACGGGTAATTCAAGGTTGGCGGGTACCGAATGCCCGCCCGAAAAGTCCCAGCCCTAATATGATTCTGGTGCAAGTAAAGAGATCTTTTAAAATTTGCTTCCAGATGATTAAGCTATATTAATTAGCAAATATGTTTTGCAACATGCAATATTGCAGTAGGCTCCTGCGTGGTATCATCACCCGAAATTAAATTAGCAAGTAATTGAATTCTACGAAAACATATCAAAGAAATCACCCAAGTTATCCAACGGGATTAAAACAAGTGTATTGTATTATGTGTGCCCAAACCTAAATTTTAGGCTAGGCCTAAATTGTAATAAAAGTCGTTATCTAATGCTATAACTTTTGAGCTGGCTGCTAGAGATAAGGCCTAAAAAACTTTGTATGATTGGCGTAACATAGAAAAAAAATAGGGTAGGTAGGTCGGAGATTTTTTTTTTTTTTATGTTTTCACATACAGAACACAAAAATATATGACACAACATACAAAAAAACAAATGGCACATCTTCACTTTCTGTAACACATCTTTTTATTTGTCATTTTGAATGTCCCAATCCTTTAAGTACCGAAGTATGACGTCATGCAATTCCTTTTTTTAATTTCATCTTTTTTTTGTTTTTCATGACCATATATCAGTAAAACATGATGAAAACCCGCAGACATATTTGTTTTACATCGTTTTTAAAACACTTTTTTGCACACAAAAAATAAAAATATTTAGGGTCGGCGGTAAAACTAGGGTCGGGTCGGGCTACGCCAATCAAACAATTTTTTTAAGGCCTAATACATAACTCACACATCGCATTGAGGCATTCATTTTTTTCCGCAGTGTGTGGATGTCCTGAGAGAGAAACTGAGAACTATCTGATCCTTGAACCCGATCCATTTGATGCAGGCCCACCCGGGAAGAGTGGATCCAGATTGTGCATTGGGGAATCTCCTCACAGTGTTATTCAAGAAAGATATTCATGAACCAGGTAAGATTTAAGTCTGTTTTGGACTTTTAGTAAGCACTGAGCTAGAACTGCCTCATAAATGATCTTTTGCGAAGATGAAGTGACATTAATGCTGATTTCCGATTTTCTCAAATTAATTTTTAATTTTTTACTTTTTCATTTTTTTTAGTGTAACCACCCCCCCCCCTTTACACAATCTGTGAATTGTCACAAATGTGCCTACTTCCTATTTTAACCGATAATGATTATTGCAAAGCATAACATTTCCTTATATCCCCATTCCCCTACCTGTCAACAAAAATGTACATAATGCCTTTGCTTTTTTCTTCTCTTATGTAAGCGACAGTGGGGGGGAACCCAATTACAACAAAATCATTACTCAAGGAATGTTGAAGTCAACACATTAGCTTGTCCCTCGCTATGATGTCATACCAGGCCTGGAAACATCTATTGTTTTTCAAGGAAAACGGTAAAAGATTTGAAAGCATGTATCCACCTGTTTAACCTTCTTGACTACCTTCATACTACTTCCACAAGCATGCTAAGCTCTACAAAATAACATTATTGCTAGTTCTTACACAAAAGTGGGCCCGGGTGTTTTCTAAAGCTAAATGCAAAGATGAATAAAAAGAAATTTGAACTGTATTTGTGCCCTGTACTGTATTTGTAATTCTAATTGTATTGATTAGTACCTCGAGGATCAGAAGGTATTAACACCTTAGGCAATAATTTTCAAGAAATATTCCTTCCCAGATAATCTGTCAGCCTTGCTTAACCTGCCTTGTTTTAAAAACAACCTGGGCACTACCACCTATGATACAATCTGTCTGATTGACTCATACAGGACACAACATGAGATGGCCCTTTGAGTAACCAATCAAACACTAGGGCTTCTTTATCTCTGTGAAAACCATATTCACATTTTACAGTAATCTCTAATTTGCTCATTACATGGGATTACCTTCCAAGTGACCTATCAATATTGCTTAGATGCCAATAGTTAGGCAGGTAGTGCCCAGGGGGTTACGATTGGAAAAGTAGTATCATTGCACTGATCCAACCTATTCTGCCTGTTTCTACGGTCCAGCAATTAAGCTTAGCCCCTCGGTTTATTCTCCCCCGGCTGAAACGAGAAGGGGGATTATGCTATCAGTCGAGGCGTCGGCGTCGGCCGGGCGGACGGTCAACACAATCTTGTGAACTCGATAACATGAGCCATAAGGGTTATGGCATGTAATTGGTGGGTGGATCGACGGCCATGCCTTCATCTGATAGATATGCGGGAGTGGCATATGCTAATTAGGTACTAATTTGCATAATTAAAGCAGTTAATTTGGGGTATTTTTAACCAAAAAGGCTTGTGAACAAACTATCTGAAGATCAATAAGTCGATTTTGATGAAACTTGGGGGCGGGGGGGGACTATGTACTCTAGCCTTGATTAGGGTTGTGGCCGCATGGATATGCTAATTAAATAGCTAATTTGCATATTTATGGGCTAAATTTGGGGTGGTATTTTCACCCAAAAAAACTTGTGAACAAACTATCTGAGATCCATAAGTCCGATTTTGATGAAACTTGATGGAGGGGTGGGGGACAAGAATGTTACTCTCGCGCTGCTGATAGGTTTAAGGTGGGTTGTCCGGGTAAGGGGGGTTGTAGGGTTAAGAGGGGTTGTCCAGCTTTAAGGGGGGTGTGGCGTTAAGGGGGATGTTGGGTTTAAGGTGGGTTGCTTGGGTTGTTTAAAGGGGGTTGTCCGGGTTTAAAGGGGGATGGCTGGACTTAAGGGGGATTGTTGGGCGTGTAAGGTGGGTTGTCCGGTTTAAAGGGGTGGTCCGGGGTTAAGGGGGGGTTGGTCGGGGTTAAGGGGGCTTTGTGTGGTTTAAGGTGGGTTGCACGAGTTATTTAAGGGGGATTGTTCAGGTTTAAGGGGAGTTGTCCAGGTTTTAGGGGAGTTTGTCCGGGTTTTTATTTAAGGTGGGTTGTTCCAGCTTTAACACCTCTAAGCACACAAGGGCGCATTTTTATAATACTTGCCACATTTTTTGATCGAGATCTCGATCACTTGAGCACAGTACGTGTTGAAGGGGGTTGTTGGGTTTAAGGGGGATTGTTGGGGTTGTTTAAGGTGGTTGTCTGGTTTAAAGGGGGTTGTCCGGGTTTCGGGTTTAAGGGGTGTCTGGACTTAAGGGGATTGTTGGGGGGTTAAGGGGGGTTGTCTGGGTTTAAAGGGGTTTGTCGGGTTTAAGGGGGGGGTGTCTGGGCTTAAGGGGGCTTGTTGTGGTTTAAGGTCGGGTGCACGAGTTTGTTTAAGGGGCGTTGTTCCCGGTAAGGGGGGTTGTCGGGTTTTTAAGGGGGGTTGTCCAGCTTTAAGGGGGGTGGTCCAGCTTTAAGGGGGGTGGTCGGGTTTAAGGGGGATTGTTGGGGTTTAAGGGGGATTTTTGGGTTTAAGGGGGGTTGTCCAGGTTTTTTTTAGGGGGGTTTAGGGGTTTAAGGGGATTTTGGGGGGTTAGGGGGGTTTTTGGGTTTAAGGGGTTTTGGGTTAAGGGTTTGTGCAACATAATACGCGTATGAATGCGCAGACGTGCAAATGCATGCGCAGATGTGCACACATGCATGCGAGTATGCGCGGCATGTGCGGATGATGTGCGGAAGTTGCACAGGCGTGTCACGGGGGGTTACAGGGGGGGTGGTCTAGCTAAGGGGGAGTGGTTGGGGTTTTTACGGTGGGTTGTCCGGGTTTAAAGGGTTGTCGGGTTAAGGGGGGTTGTTGGGCTTAAGGGGGCTGTTGGTTTTAAGGTGGGTTGGCACAAGTTTAAGGGGGGTGCCCAGGTTTAAGGGGGGTTGTTGGGGGTCAAGGGGATTTTGGGGTTTTTTCAAGGGGGTATTTGAGCTGATTATTTAAAAATTTGTAAACCGCTCACGCCAGGGGGGGAGGGGATTTGCGTTCTTAGAACCGCGACGTGTATTTTTATTAATATTAGAGAAGGTCAGAAGTAGATGGGGTCTGGAAAAAAAATTGTGAAAGAAAAGTTGGTAGTCATCTAATTACCCAACTAGATTTTGAAGTGCATGCTGGAACAATGATTTCTTCACACCCAATTCTATTCAATTTCTGCGATTTTTGACCATCAATCGGCCAGGAATCGGAAACAGGGCCGGAATATCGTAATGAGCCTAAAACTTTTTCAGGAATGTTCCATTCTATTAAGATAGGTGTGTAAAATGTTGGTTGTCCTTGGTGTAAGACTTGGATGAAAGAAATTAATCAAGCCCATACAAATTTAAAGCCCATAAACACCATTCAATTTATACATGTCTATATTGAATATTTCGTGAAGGAAAAATTACATGAAGGAATATAACCAAACGTTCGCATCTGCTCTTTGACAGTAAGATACATTGATAGATTCCTGAACAATGCTTGTAATGTATAAATAGCATCTATTTTATATTCCCAGGATTTTATTCGCTGGCAAAAATTATGTCGCTTCAACTTTCTAATACATACAAATGCTACTTCTTGTATTATTTCCTTTTATTACGAGAGGATGACACAATATGAGCACGTCACTGTCCGACCAAGGTCTTCTGGTCCACCGATATTGATCGCAGTTGGTATCGCTTCATCGATAGTCGCTTCCTACCTCGTATGTATAATACCAAAGACCACCTTACATGTCATTTGTTAATGTTATAAGACCTTGGACAGATCATTTGCAACTTTGAGGGGAAAAGGGTCAAAATTTCAATATATTTGTAGGTAACTTCCCATTCATTGTTTTGAAATTTAAAATCCTTTTGGGTAATTTTGTGAATACAACTTTTTCTTTCAACGCTTTCCCCCCCACACCTCTACCTTCTCTATATTATTAAAAACCGAGGGTCTAAGCTAATTTAATGGCCATAGTAATTCTGTGGTTCAGCTGTAAGGAAAATGGTACATTGTTGAAGCTGAGCCAGGATGTTACCATGCAATGTGATGGCATCGTATATCTTTAAGTAGGGAGCCGTCTATGAGAAAAAAAAGTCCCATATTATCATCAGAGCAAATTTTGTTTTGTCACGCAAAGCAGGGCACATAGTGGATGTTTGTTTGTGGTTTGGTGTGATATCTGTGTGTGTTAACATTGGTAACCCTAAACATAATTGACCCAATGTTCCACATATGTGCGCACATTTTCGTGGCAACAATGTTTATACTGGTACTAGGGTAAAGTAGTGTCCCAAAAGTTACCCCTTTCAAATGGGTCCAAAGTCCTCTGTAGGTCATTAGATGTCATGGCCCCAAAATAATCAGATTTTTGAAATGCGTGGTGTATCCATATAATGTTGATCAATTTTTAATGTGCGTATGCAGTGCGGACGTTGCACATGCCTTTTCCTGGTTTAAGGGGTTTGTCTAGGCTTAAGGGGGATTGTTGGGGTTTAAGGTGGGTTGTCCGGGTTTAAGGGTTGTCCGGTTAAGGGGGGTTGTCTGGGGCTAAGGGGGCTTGTTGTGGTTTAAGGTGGGTTGCACAAGTTTAAGGGGGGTTGTCCCATGTTTAAGGGGGGTTGTTGGGGTTTAAGGGATTTTGGGGTTTAAGGGGGGTATTGCAGCTGATTATTTAAAAATTTGTAAACCGCTCCCGCCAGGGGGATTGAGCGGTTCCTATGAACCGCGACGTGTATTTTAATTAATATTAGAGAAGGTTAGTGGTGTCTGGAAAAATTTGAAAGAAAAGTTGGTATTCATCCAATTACCCACTAGATTTTGAAGGTGCATGCGGAAAAATGTATTTCTTCACACCCCATTCTATTCAATTCTGCGATTTTTGACCATCAATCGGCAGGAATCGGACAGGCCGAATCTTCGTAATGAGCATAAACTTTTTCAGGAATGTTCCCTTTATACGATAGGTTGTGTAAAATTGTTGGTGGTCCTTGGGTAAGACTTGGATGAAAGAAATCAATTAAGCCCATACGGAATAAAGCCCATAAACACCATTCAACTCTATACATGTCTATATTGATTAGTTCGTGCAGAAATTACATGAAGGAATAACCAAAACGTTGCATCGCTCTTTGACAGTAGAATACATTGATCGATATCCTGAACAATGCTTGTAATGTATAAATAGCATCTATTTTATTCCCAGGATTTTATTCCTGGGCAAAAATATGTCGCTTCAAACTTTCAAATAAATACAAATGCAATACATTCTTTGTATTATGTCCTTTTAAGAGAAGATGACACAATATGTGCAAGTCACTGTCCGACCAAGGTCTTCTGGTCCGCCGATATTGATCGCAGTGGGTATCGCTACATCGATAGTCGCTTCCTACCTCGTATGTATAATACCAAAGACCACCTCACACATTTGTTAATGGTACCAGATGTTGGACAGATCATTTGCAACTTTGAGGGGAAAAGGGTCAAATTTCAATAGATTTGTAGGTAAACTTCCATTCATATGTTTTGAAATTTAAAAATCCTGTTGGGTAATTTTGTGAATACAAACTTTTCTTTCACGATTTTCCCCCAACACCTCTACCTTCTCTAATATTAATTAAAAACTGAGGGTCTAAGCTAATTGAATGGACAGTAGTATTTGTGGTTCAGCTGTAAGGAAAATGGTACATTGTTGAAGCTGAGCTCAGATGTACCATGCAATGTGATGCATCGTATATTCTTTTAAAGCAGGGAGCCTTCTAGGAGAATAAAAGTCACATATTATCAATCAGAGCAAATTTTGTTTGTCATCTGCAAAGCAGGGCACATAGGGAATGCTTTGGTTGTGTGTGTGTGTGTGTATCTGTATGTGGTTAAAATTGGTAACCCTAAACATAATTGCCCAATGTTCCACATACGTGCGCACATTTTCATGGCAACTGGTTATAATGATCCTAGGGTAGTATCCCAAAAGTTAACCCTTAAAGAGTGGGTCAAAGGTCATCTATAGGTCATTAGAGGTCATGGCCCAAAATCAGAATTCTGAAATCGCTTGGTGTATCCACATATGTTGATCAATTTTAATGACACTTGGATGTAATGGTCCTTGGGTAGTGTCCCACATGTTGGTGACCTCATGTGACCTTTGTCCCCATTCACAAACAGTGATGGCAGAAGACACATGCATTCGGTGAACACTGTATTTTTGTTAAATCTTGGATGCAAGTAACACATAAGCAGTTATGCAAATGTAAATTCTTCTATCAAACCAGAAATGAAAGAGAGAGTGCATCAAGAAATAAAGATAATTTCACGTATACATGGAGAAAAAAGCAATGTAAACCAAAAGATGATTGTTATATTGTGGTGCAATATTCCTTCATAGGATTATTACAGTTTTGAGTTTTCATTTTAAAACAGTGAAAAATCATATCCCCTATTTGGAAGGATTAAGCTGAGTCTTATTTCTTCGGTAAAAATAGAATGCAAATAGAAGTTTCCAGCAGCCGTTGAATTATTATCGGAGATCTCCGATATTAATTATTCTGATTACAAAATTCCATCGTTTGCGACATATAGAGAGTTTTGAGCTCTACCATTCACAGGTATAGTTTACTAGCCAATTACCAATACAACTGTGCAAAAATCTCAAAATATTTGGAAAATTTGGGGTGCTCTTCCAAAAAATGTGCTGTTATTGCTTTAAGGATTACCAATGACCATAGTATTGTGTTCCCTTACAGGAGGGTCTGGTTGAGAAGTTCATTGACTGGGCCCGTGAAGCTGATGAGCCATTGCAGTCCTATGCTACAGGGCTGCTAGCCAGAGCTATTGAAGTACAGGAAATTGCTGGCAATTTTAAGGATCACAATGCTCAGCTGGTAAGTGTTTCTATCTAATCCTAAATTTAAACTGGTGTTTGGTCAATAACAGTATAATTTATATTCTCAATCTCCAATCACAGGCTTTTAAATTTTGCCTAACATAGTTACTGAAATTGATAAATTTTCCATTGCAAGATGCTTAATAAGCATATGAGTTTATGTCAACAGGGTGTTCCTGGAGCAAAAGAAGAAAACATTTCTACCTTCATGTTAGCATGCTAATGGAATTCTTGGGTTAATATGTGGGGTTAGGGTTTATGGTCAGGGTTAAGGTCAGGGTTAGGGTCAGGTTAGGGTCAGGGTTAGGGTCAGGATTTAGGGTCAGAGTTAAGGTTTAGGGTTAGGGCCAGGGTTTAGGGTCAGGGTTAGGGCTTAGGGTCAGGGTTAGGGTTTAGGATCAGGGGTTAGGGTTAGGGTTTAGGATCAGGGGTTAGGGTCAGGTAAAGACCAAAGTTTTCTGTTTTACGGAAAACGGACAAAAATCACAGAATCGGCAATTTGTAACATGGAAATGCTCACAAAACCCAGAAAACAGTTCAATAATTTTAAAAATACTGTAAAAACCCAGCAAATGATGATGACAAAATAAAACCAATGTGCTATTGATCTTTTAAAGCACAATTTTAAACAATATGGATGGTTGTAGTGCTATATTCACAATTTCGATGACCCTCAGCGCCAATAAAAATCACAACTTTTCTACAGCGGCATTTAGTATTGTAAGCAGCAGATGTGCTGCTAAAAATAACACATTGTTTTTGGCACATGACCCAGTCACTGCGCAAGCGCCGTGGCCTAGTTTTGCCCCCCCGGGGCAGTGTGGAAAGCACATGGTCAACCTGTGTCAATGCCTGCGGTTTGTTTACAAGTAGCACGCTCAAGGCAATACTTGGGGGGTCAGCTCTATCGCCAAAGTACAGAGCATCAGAAAATCTAACTGAAAAGAGTACAAAACAACTGCTTATGTTGAACTTCAATGGAGATGTGGAGGGCCGACTTTTGTAAACACTCAATGACTAACAATCTCTCCCATGCTCCACAGGTATGTTAGACTGTAGCAGTGTAGTTTATGTTAATTTTCATTGATTTTTCATGTTAACAGAAAATCTGTGAAAATCTGGTTTTGTAAAACGGAATGAAAAACGTATTTTGACTTTTGTAAAACGGTAAACTTTGGTCTTTAGGGTCAGGGTTAGGGTTATAGGGTTAGGGCTTAGGGTCAGGGTTAGGGTTTAGGATCAGGGTTTAGGGTCAGGGTTAGTGTTTAGGATCAGGGTTTAGGGTTAGGGTCGGGTTTAGGGTCAGGGTTAGGGTTTAGGGTCAGGGTTAGGGTTTATGGTCAGGGTTAGGGTTTATGGTCAGGGTTAGGGTTTAGGGTCAGGGTTAGGGTTTATGGTCAGGGTTAGGGTTTATGGTCAGGGTTAGGGTTTATGGTCAGGGTTTGGGTTTAAGGTCAGGTTAGGGTTAAGGCCAGGGTTAGGAGTAGATTTACAAATATTTGGTGATGCTTACCTGAAGGTAAGAGCAAGCAAAATGAACATAGTTATATGAGATTTGGTTTTGCTTACTCAAAAAATGGAAGTAGTCTATTATGCAAGAAAGGCCAAATGGGGAATCAATCTTTGGACCTCTGTATTGCAAAGTCTCTTAATCAGTGAAGGATAAACTGCCAATTTCAATGCTGCATATAAGCTTGCTGCTTTACGGAATGTATTGTACTATTTTTAACATGAAGGCACAATTATTTATTTGGCAGTAGTAATATTTGAATGTTATTTCATCACTGCAGGTGCCCATAATGCTAAATAGGTTACGAGAGCTGTCTCAGTGCAACTCTGAAGATGACTCCTCCTCACTTCCATCAGAGGCATCTAAGGAGGACAGACCTTTTGGATGTTTTGCAAAAGCTGATGACCTCAGTCCAAGCCCCATATTGCAAGAAGGACCACCAGAAAAGAAACTCTGTACCCAAGAGTCGAGAAATGATGACCATAGTAGCGCCAATGGAGGTACAAATGGTCCTGGTGAAGATGTTAACATTGTGGAAGAACATGCAAATCAAGAAGTACCTCCAGCTGGTGCTTCAAATAAATATGAGGAGAAAGATGCAGATGATGTATTAAGTAATGGTGTTAAGATGGCAGAAGCAAGTTCAAGTCTGCCGGTCAGTGCGCCACCAGGAGACAATGTTAGCGAAGCCAACTCTCGCAGCACCAAAGCGCGTGTCAAACGGAAAAGTGGAAAAGGAAGTAAAACTGGCAAAAACAAGGCAACCAAAGAAAAACACAGAGAGAAGAGCAAATTGAAACGGCCGGTGAGAGAGGTAAAAAGTGAGCTGGATGGTGACATCAGCAATAGTAGCTGGGCAGAGATGTCACACTATATGTTTGGAACTTTCTGCATGTATCCGTTAAACAGTACTATGCAACAGAGGTTTATTCTGCAGTATTTGACACCATTGGGAGAGTATCAGGAGGTAATTTTGGGAAGAGTTCCAATGTACCTTCCTTTAATTTCAACTAGTAACTTTTTTTTTCCTTTTGCCTTTGGATTAGGGTTTTTGTTAGTGTTAGGCCATAAATAAAAAGAAGTTGTTTCCTGTAGAATTTTAAAGGAGGTGTTCACATGGAACTCTTTTGTAATTTCTTGAGTATGCACATGTTCAAAATGATTCCTGATAAACTGTCATTCCTTGGAGTAATGCAACCTGCTCGATCTTATTTTTTACCTGACCCAAAGTGTTCTTGTGTTTTTTCATTTATCTTGAGATATGGACCAGATATCTTCAAATTAAACTTTTTTTTCAGATAATTTAATGGTACAGGCTTCATAGCAATAAGTGCTGATTTATTGATATTATTTGGGTTTTTATATACCATGTGCTGTCAAATATAGTCTTGCTACACATGAATCTAGGGAACCATGCAAGTTAATAAAGCAATTCTCATTAAAGTTATTCATCAACATATATAGGATGAACACTTGGACAAGGATGACCTCTGACACCAGAGGTCATCTCTTTCCATCTTAAGTGTTTTGGTGTGTAATTTGAAGGGTATATCGAGGGTTGACAATCAGAAAGACGTAACTCAGCACTGAAAGAAATATTAAAGAATTTCTTTAATTCTGCTGTAATACTGGTTTTGAGAAATGTGATGTTTAATATTTTCTACTTAGCAAATCTATTCATTACTCAAAATGTAAACATCTCATAAAGCTCATATATGGTACTGGAAGCAAACATTATATAAACAAAGAACATTTTTTAATTATGAACAGCAGAATTAAAGAAATTCTTTAATATTTCTTTCAGTGCTGAGTTACGTCCTTCTGTTTGTCAACCCTCGATATTATCTACAATAATGCCATTTTGTGCAATTTTGGTGAATTAGTAGCCAGCACAAGATAAGGTATTCAAACATTGTGTTTAATCCCATGTTTCTGTGTTATACCAAGGAGGATTAAAATAAGGAGATGACACTTGTGGACGAACAGTGGTCCCTGGACCTTGGTTTACGGGGGCGCTATAACGACTAGGGTTAGCTTTTAAGGGGGTGGGACACAGCACTAAAAAGTCCAGGTAAAACTCGGGGATAACAATACATAGGCGATAATCTTGTAGACTATTTTGACTTAAAAACGTAAAATTGGTGTTATATGAAAGCTCTGAATTGCTATGACATAGGATATACAATGAATTAAGTTATTTTTACAAAAACAAATAGTAGAGAACTACACTTTCCAGAGTATTTCAATTGAAGGGACCCGAATGTGTAGACTGCAAGGGCTGTAGCAAAATAATATAACCTTGATTCATAAAAATGGATTGAATCAATCTAAAGAACATTAAAGGAGCTAAATTTTGATACTAAACATACCAAATTTGACCTTGAAATAACTAATAAGGCGCATTTTAAAAATATAATAATTAACATTGTGAAACATTCAGTGTACGAACCCCTTAAACGAGGATGGCCATTTGTTCAATCGAGGGCGCTATATATAGCCGAGTCTTGTAATGCGAAGTTAAAAAAAA
>JAMKCH010024292.1:0-78448 GCA_023653785.1 Ophioderma brevispina | reverse complement strand
GCATTATATATTTAATTGCTTTGTCAATGTACTAATTCATTGTGTGAAATGAATTAAGGCTCAAATCGAAGCTTCATATAGAAAATCACACTTGTCATGAAAATCCGGATCGTAATTTTGTTATACACGGTACCTATGGCCATGTCATAACACTGTAGTTTACTCGATGAAAACTAAAAATGGATTATCGCAACTTGAAATTAAGCATTTCAGGTGAATTATCTTTAGTTCTAGAGGACTTTTAATTACTTCACCAAAAAAAATGATATTGTCGACAATTTTATCCAATATTTACGCGTCGGTGTTGGTGTGTTTATTGGTAATACTGGCTGTGTAGTGTCAGAGCAATCGCAGGTGGTAGGGTGTCAAAAAAAGTGGTGCAAACAGATAAACCCCGATTTCTCAAAAGATTACTTGAAGTGTGAATTTCATTCTCATGGTGAATATGACTTATAATCTTTTGTATAATTGTGCAAATCCCAGAACAATTTCCACACACGCAAAACAGATATATAAACGATATTAAAGGCCATTCTGTTTTAACATTCCAATGGATTTTACACAGTTAACATTTGTCCGTTCTGTGTAGGGTAAGCGATTTCCAACACATTGATGTACTACTGTATTCATGGCATACCATTTAAACTATTAACAACTCAGGAAATACAAAATCCACAGGAAATATAGTTTTCGATCATTAGTGGCAAATAGGCATTAGGAATAATTATAAACGTGCAATGATTGAACCTACAGTCGCATTCTAAACCTTTATGATCAGCACCAAATCAAAAATTTGCCGAAAGTTGGATTCATATTTTGTTAGCTTGCAGTGCAGTTTTTGTGATAAAGATCTAAACTTGTAAACTAAGTGCAAATGTGTTAAATGTCATAACATGTAGTCACATTCTTTTTACAAGAAAAGAAATTAAAATAGCTTAGTGACATGAAAGTCCTTGCTCGCGGCGGCATCACCTGTTTGCGGCATCTTTTGCCCGACCCACTGTGTAATGTAGCAACTTTTAATTTGGAACCCTGTACAAACAAAATTGACCTTTTCACCATTTTTGCAGGTTTTACCCCATAATTCCCCCATAACTATAAGCCTAGGTAGTGTAAACTGTACCTTTGGAAGCCTGTAACAGACAAACATCATGTGTACCATTTCAACACAATCAGAACATTTAAAAAATTTTTCCCCTGTGTATAACATAAATCCAGCAGAAAGGGTGTGGCAAGTGCTTCCATCAACTTTTTGAGCTCCAACTGCATGAATGGTACTTGTGTTACCAAAATTCACAGTTTATCCCGATTTGCACACTCACATAGATCTGTACAATACAGTCCACCACGACCATTGGCGTAGCCATAGGGGGCAGGGGTCAGCTGCCCCCCTGTTGGGGAATCTTGCCCCCATCTTGCCCCCCTGAAAAATTAGTGGTTTACCTAGGCCATATACTATGCCTAACAAATTTTAATATATGCTCTGCCCCCCTGAAAAGGTATGTGCCCCCCCCCCCTTTGCCCCCCTGAAAAAAAGCTGGCTACGCCACTGCCCCGACAAAGCTTGAGCTGGAATTGTCGACCCCACTAAAACGACCAAAATACTTTCGTTTTGTCATGCGTAAAACCCCCAAGCTGTGTATAGACTTTGAAGTGCAGGGCTCGTATCGTGATTAAACGTATAAATTTTCATCTTATCAATAGTTAAAATCGAACAGAAAATGAGATCTATCGAGCGAGCTATGGTTAGGGAATTTTTTGGGGAAAACAAAATAGGGTTATAATAATTTGTGCCTGTAAATTGGCAAGTCGACCCCGATCACCTAACTTAGTATGTGTACTGTTGGAATATTAGTAATTCTACAAGTGCATTAACATGTTTGAAAAGAAGCAATTTAGTCAGGGAAAGATTTGCAATTCAATTATGAAAATAAGGTCCGTAGAGTGTTTAAAGTATATGTTTGTCCATAATTTTTAAAAAAAAAAAAAAAAAAAAAAAAAAAAAAAAAAAAAAAAATCTACAATTTGCATTCCGTCATCATATATGTCCCACATTTTGAAGAGTTCTAGATGATTTAAATAATAACTTAAATATTAAAAACATTATTTTCTTTTTTTTCTGTCACGAATCATTGCGAGCCATTACGAGAAGAAGTCAACAATTATTTAACGGTGTACTACTCGGTAGAACCAGATCGTACAGGAGATTACCCATCTGGAACTGAAGCACATGTCTATTGCGATGCAGACACCATATTGGTATCGGGAGACGGGTATCCACATTGCATCACGGGCACTTGGCTGCCGGAAATACCACTTTGTCTTCATCGGGATCTTGTAGACGGTAAAAGATATTTAGCACAATTTTATAGTAAAATGAGATAAATTAAAGTTGCTTTAAGGGGTGGAATAACATGGGTTTGATCCTATTTTAAGAAAATCTATCTTTGCACGGAAATCTAGAATTTTTAAAACCAATCTAATAATTTAAAACAAGAAGGCTATTTGAGGTCAACTAACCATCGACATTAATTCACTAATCCTTAAGCTATACGAATCTGTACTTGTCATTGTATGTTATCCCTTACCTTTAGAAACGGAGCTAAACACTATGAGTTACAATAAGCTCATCCACCAAGGACACAGCTTAGGCAGGTTATACTTGTACAAACATTGACATGAACTGACCTTGTGTGATCTGGTATCATATATCATACCAAAAAAAACAGGAGTTGTATTTTTAAACATTGGTTGAGATGAAGCTACTGAACTGTGCCAAGAGAATTGAGATTTTACTAA
Organism: Ophioderma brevispina; assembly: GCA_023653785.1. NCBI lineage: Eukaryota > Metazoa > Echinodermata > Ophiuroidea > Amphilepidida > Ophiodermatidae > Ophioderma > Ophioderma brevispina. The sequence goes on along the minus strand of JAMKCH010024292.1, from coordinate 75,649 downwards.
CTCATAGTGAAAGGTTGAAACGTTGAACCCAAAGCTACGTTTACTATCCTTTGCTGTAGCAATCAATAATTAACACCCAACATACCTTTTTCAATATTGGTGTCTTCCCATGCATGTAGAGTTCTCAGGCCTAGTTTCCATAGACTACGGAGTAAATCGCGTGACTTCTCGGAAACAACTGATGCGTACGGTGGGGTGTGGTGTTATGGCGTATATCGGCGGCCATGCTAGGATCATTCGTACCCAAAAATGGACTGCAGAATAACTACAGAAGAAAACCCAAAAAGAAAGAAATGATAAATATCTATCATGCAGGATAAGACAGGATTAACATGTTAATTGATTATTTTGCTACATACTACTTATCATCCAATACACTGCATAATTAAAATGTCAAATTTAGGTTACCCGACACAAGGGGAATGGTTCACAAACCATGCAGCTTCCTTAAAAAAAGTTGCGTACCTCCAAACAAGCCTCTAAGATCAAATGAATCGTAGAGAGCTTAGTCGTTTCCCACCTTCTGCTTTAATTGAGCTCCCTGAGCTCCAATTTTGTAAATTCAGACCCAAATGAAAATGAAGGCAAGACATGACAAACAGAACATTAACTTGTGGGGTGCTTTTTCCACTTTATGCAAGTATCAAATTACATACAATGGTGAAATAAAATCCAAACATTTCTCAAATGTAAACAAACGACATGGACACTCAACATTTGAACAAGTCTTTTCTTTGAAGCTTCTTATCCAACATCGACTTGAGAAAAAAAAACATGGATAGGTCTTTGCTGTTTTTATCGATTACAAGAAAGCTTTTGACCGAGTTTGGCATGATGGTCTGTTTAGGGTGCTACAACATTATGGTGTTCCTCAAAAACTCATCAACATCATCAAGGATCTCTACACGAAAGCCAAAAGCTGTATCAGACTGAAAAAAACAATCTCACTGAGTAGCTTCAAAGAACAATATTTGTGCGTCAAGGATGTCTTCTCTCACCAGACCTTTTTAATTTCTTCCTAGAAAACATCTTAGCTGAAACCTTTTAGGACGAAAAAAAAATGGGTATTGGTATGGGTATGGGTATCTCATTGCACATTCAGAGGAAGATCTCCAAACCCTACTTGAAGGAGTTCATATTGCCAGCAAGAAATATGGGATGGAGATTAGCATACCAAAAACGAAAGCTATGGTATTCTCTCTACTCCAAGTAAACATCAAGTTGAATGGTACATTTCTTGAGCAGTTTAATCGACTCAAGTACCTAGAAGTGACACTAACACCATCAAACCACTCAACCAGCGAAATTAAAACTACGTTGTCGTTAGCATCAAGAGCCCATCTTACAGAAGATATGGCTTGATAAGGACATCACATTCACCACCAACCTTCGCCTTGTCAATGCTCTTATCTATCCAGTTCTACTCTATAGCTCTGAAATCTGGACCGTAAAAAAGAATGACCTAACGAAATTAGAAGCCTTTGATGCGTTGATATATAAAGATCTTAAACATCAGTTGGAAGGACAAGATCCGAAATGAATAAATCCTTTCAAGAATTTCCTCCTGCAAATTAAGACCAAAGGGAATCCTGGACCGTATCAATGAATCACAACTGACCTTGTTTGGGCATGTACAGTGAAGCATACATACTTATGGAAATGGTCGTTGGTACAAACAGACAGGGAAGACCTAGGAAGAGATGGGAAGATGACATTATAGCTGGCAGCACAATATCAAAAAGTAATAAGCATGGAGGAAATGACCAAAAGGCCAGAAGTGACCAGAACATCTAAATATACACCTTACATTGAATTATATATCCTACATAAACAAATGATTTCAAAACAAAAAGACAAGCTCCAAAAAGCAAATAAATAGTTTAAGTCTTAATTAAGCAAAATTTGTATTGTTTTCTAATTGTTTTAACATTCCATGCGCACTTTGTTGATTTAAGATTCAAGTTTGAACATTTGGTATACATGTTAAATCTTTGAGTAAATTAATGCTGAGGTGTCTTTCAAGTTAAATTTCAATCAATTAGTACGCCAAGAAATTTGATTTTGTATACTCTAGATAGATTTCTATCATCTTCATACAATTCTTTATTTCCAAATCTACTTTCATTTTTTTTTATAAAAGAACAATAATTGTTGTAAATGATCAGCAAATAATATAAATTTTAAATTTTAAGATTTCAGATGTATTCACCATATCATTTATATATAAAATAAATAATGGGCCAAATATTGACCCCTGTGGAATACCACAAGTAATACTCGGAAGGTTTGATTTGGTGGAATTGAAATTTAAACATATTATATTCTATTAGAGAGATAACTTTTACACCATTGCAATGCAATTCCACGCACTTTTAATTTATGAAGCAGCAGAATGTTATGATCAATAGTATCGAATGCTTTTGGTAAGTCAATGAAAATGGAAATGGTCGTTGGTACAAACAGACAGGGAAGACCTAGGAAGAGATGGGAAGATGACATTATAGCTGGCAGCACAATATCAAAAAGTAATAAGCATGGAGGAAATGACCAAAAGGCCAGAAGTGACCAGAACATCTAAATATACACCTTACATTGAATTATATATCCTACATAAACAAATGATTTCAAAACAAAAAGACAAGCTCCAAAAAGCAAATAAATAGTTTAAGTCTTAATTAAGCAAAATTTGTATTGTTTTCTAATTGTTTTAACATTCCATGCGCACTTTGTTGATTTAAGATTCAAGTTTGAACATTTGGTATACATGTTAAATCTTTGAGTAAATTAATGCTGAGGTGTCTTTCAAGTTAAATTTCAATCAATTAGTACGCCAAGAAATTTGATTTTGTATACTCTAGATAGATTTCTATCATCTTCATACAATTCTTTATTTCCAAATCTACTTTCATTTTTTTTTATAAAAGAACAATAATTGTTGTAAATGATCAGCAAATAATATAAATTTTAAATTTTAAGATTTCAGATGTATTCACCATATCATTTATATATAAAATAAATAATGGGCCAAATATTGACCCCTGTGGAATACCACAAGTAATACTCGGAAGGTTTGATTTGGTGGAATTGAAATTTAAACATATTATATTCTATTAGAGAGATAACTTTTACACCATTGCAATGCAATTCCACGCACTTTTAATTTATGAAGCAGCAGAATGTTATGATCAATAGTATCGAATGCTTTTGGTAAGTCAATGTAAATAGCCAAAGTCTTTTCCATGATGCTCCACAGCGGTACTAATTTTATCGATTAATTCAATTATTGACATTAATGTGGAATGATTCTTCCTAAATCCAAATTGCTTCTCATTCTCATTCTAGGTTATTTACGTATCTATGAAATCTAATTCTCTCTAATATTTTGGAAAATCAGGGTAGTATAGACGCTGACCGGTAGTTGGACTGTATTTCAGGATTAGCCTTTTTTGTAGATAGGAATGACTTTGTCAGTCTTTTAATTGATTTGGAACATTTCCTGTCATTATGAATAGATTGAAAATCATAGTAAGAGGAACATTTTTTTTTTGCAATTCGTTTAACAACATTGCTGCCAAAATTGTCCTGACCAGGACTTTTCGTTTGTTTAAAAGCATCAATTATTGTTTTGACAACTTCATCGCCGGGCTTCATCGTATATTACTGGTGATAAGAACATAATCGTTTTAATTGGGTCTTTTCATAAAAATTCATAGTGTTTTTTACCAGTACTACATTTATCTTAGAAGTTAATTTATGACAAAAGTAATGGAAGTTATTTGATGCCACTTCGGTATCAGAAATGTTCTTTCCATACTAATTCTTGAGTAGTTGTTGTCATAGTACGTCCAAGAATACCATTTATAATTTTCCAGGTTTGCTGAATTGAATTTATTCTTTCTGTACATGTATGTATTTGACTCACTCCTGAATGGAGTAGTTTCCTAATGTCATGCAAAAATACGCTCTATAGTTATTAGAGAGAGTCAACTACACTTTCTAATTGTATGAATATTCATTTAATGGGTTGACACTACTTGCGGTGTGCTCAGAATTCACTTATATCTATTAATTTTTGTCATTTTTTCATGATTACAGAGAGCTGCGTCGTGAAGAGTAGTGATTTACCATATGCTGTTAAGATAAAGAACACACAGGATATTAAGAAGGTGGAATTGTTCCTCTTTTGGCGTATTGGAATTTAAATGCGTACCTGGTTACGATTTGGAAGGTTCTGATATCACTACATGTCTTGATAGCGAATGGTCACGTCCGTTCCCAGTTTGCAGACCAAGTGAGTTGATTAAGGATTATCTTATATCGTATATGATTATATCGACAAGGTTGTTCCAAACATTAGTTTGATGTCACCATTATGCATTTTGTAATGAACCAATCTAAATATATATATTATATATATTATATATATATATATATATAGATATATATATATATATATTATATATATATATTATATATATATATGTATATTTAGATTCCAATTATGTTTTATATCTCATTTGTAAACATTATTTCACCTGAAGAGCCGAAAGGCGAAACTATAGTCGTGAAGTGAATTAAATTAAATCGTTTGGAGAAAGAAATCGTCCATCAGACTCATTTTATTTCTTACTATTACTATACTACTAGGATATATTATATCTATATATATATATATTATATATATATATATATATATATATATATATTATATATATATATATATATATAATATATATATATATAATATATATATATATATATGCGCCTTGCCTATATATAATATATATATATATATATATATGTATATATATATATATATATATATATATATGGGGGGGGGGGGGGGGGGGGGGTTGATTTATATATTTATATACTATATATATATATATAGTATATATATATATATATATGCGCCTTGCCTCAGAAAACATACAATTGTGCCACCACCGCGGACGATGATTACTCTTGATAATTCATACTGGAACATGATTCAATAGTACACAAATATGGGGTATGGTCACGGTTATGGTTATAGACTATAGTAGCCCGGCCCCAAGGTGATCTTAGATTTACTCTTTTGTCTAGAGCATAGAGAAGTTTCGAGATCACTAAGGAGCTATAGCTTCAATAGCCATTCCCCTAAAAAGTCAGCATTGGTTCCATAATATCAAATCTTCTATCGTGATTCGTGAAGTTTTTACATAGAAACTAAGCAAGAATATCATTGAGTGCAAAATTCAGTATCATCCCACGGAAACAAGATCGACTTTGTCGCTTCCAGGAATTTTACAACATATTTTACTTGCTTTATTATCCTTACTATCCGCTACATTCAGGAGATCTTTCAAACCCTTCCACATATGACTTGAAAGCGGGATGCTCTGATTCGGCATCAGCTTCATGAGACCGACAAATTGTTGGTGTTTACTTGCACCTTTCTGATACGGAACAAATGTCATGCACACAATAGCTACTTGGTACAGATAGCTATTTGGTGTGCAACAAACGGATTTCTGTATGGAATGTCTATTTTGATTGGTTACTCACAGGGGCTATCATTTCATATCATGTAATGAGCCAATTAGAGATACTGTAAGAAAGTAGGTCATTAGATAACATCTTACGACAAAGTAATTAATACACGTTAAGTAATGGACGATCAAGTGGCGTTAATCTCCCAGGGCGTTAATCAAAGGTGGATATGATTCGTGAACAAGAAACGCGTAAAACAGACCTATGTACGCGCGTACCTTGATTAGGGTGTCAAAAACAGCTAATGGAAAAAGGGTATGGTTTTTTCCTTAACGCCTGAATTTTTTTGTGATGAAGAGCTTTTTAGGGTTGCAATACCTCAATTCAGCTAGATCAAATATTGTAAGCAAGCAAGATAATAAAGGGAATATTAACGACCACAATGCATTGCTTACTTGTTTAGGGTAGCAAATGCTGACAACAACATTTGTTTACGTAGCAAAAACAGACAAAGATACTTGTTAGGGTATGTTTTTACTCGGTGGAAATACTTGTTGAGGGCACATTTTGTAAGTCCGTGTTCACGCATCATATCCACCTTGAATACAAGTGGCCCCGGGTTAATCTTGATTAAGGTCGTTGCGAGGCTCATTTTCAAAAAGAATATAACGTCCTCTTAGGACCCAGATAACTGGCTATGTCCAAAATGATATTTTGAGATAGACGAGTTTAAAGTTTGATTATGGCTAAAATCAGATAGTCTAATCAGGGAAAATCTGGAATAAGCAGTAATCTTCCAGGTGTATGTTACTATATACTTTTTCCAAGTTGATATGTATGCCTCATACTCGTTGATCGCCTGGATGCATGGTCGAAAAATGCCAAAATGGACATAACCAGGTCTGGTTTTAAGGGGACGATAAATTCCTTAAATTTGCTATCAAATGATTGGCTTACACCTAGAAAGAACAAAAACACATTTTGACATACAAGAATAGTGTATCATAATACACGGGCACCAATTTTGATGCAAAACACTTCCCACGATTTTGGCCTTTTTGTAATTACATTGTAATTTTTTTATTACCAAATTGTTAAAGTCACTTATTGCATGAATAGACTCATTACTCATTGATTCTATAACCACAAAGGTGGCGGATCGGTGAAGCAGCATTCATGTAAAAGGAATTAAGTCTAATGTGTATTTCCTTGTGGTTTAAGACTGTGAACCAAGGTTTTCTGAATAAAACCACTCCGGAGTGGTTTTATTACAAAATAATTTCATTTACACATCAAGGTGTTGAATTGGAATTCATCATTATAGGTGAGAGTTAATGTAAAAGCATTGCAACCATGCAAAAATATGAGGTTTTAAAAAAGATAAAAATTGAGGACGCACTCTTCAAAATATGCCAGACGTACTTCTTAACAATCTCTTTTACTGTTCACGTATTCAATTCCTATTGTGTAGCAAATAATGCGGATTACGAAACCTGTGGTCAGACACAAGGGAACACGAAATCTCGAGGCAACCGAGGTGGACGGAAGCGACGACTTGTTGGTGGTTTCGACGCCAATGACGCTACCTGGCCATGGCAAGTTGCTCTCTATTGGATGAACGCCGACGATTCGGTAAGTAGTAGGGTTATAAACGAGAATCCCATTCTAGAAGTTTGGGGAAGAAGGTTTGAAGATGCTTTTCTCTAGTTTCAAGGGTGGTGAATCAGAATTTTTGGGTCCAACATCTGGGAAATGTGGGGAACTTTGTTAAATAAGGGGGTAAAATTAGTACAGGGGTAAATTTGAAATCAAGTCAAATTGTGTTTATATGTACACCAATGTATTTGTCTCATTATAAGGATTAAAAAAGGTATAGTTTGTATAGGTTCGGACCTTTAGTTACACGGCTACAGCCCTGATAAGGTTCAAGGTCATCCTGGGGCAAAATATCTACTGCTCAGATTTTGTTGAAACTGGTGTCAAATTATTGCTCTGGTCATACTGAAGCAGAAAATGCATTTTAATTCTTAGGGTGACAGCTCCGTATACAATTTGAGGTCAAATTTTGGTGACCCCTATAGATTATGTAGACCCTTGTTACGTTTTGCCCACTAATTACGAAACCAAATGCCAAACATTGTAAAATAAGGCAAGACGAACAATTTGACACATGTTTCAACAAAATCGGAGCACTGGGTAAGGTTTACCCAGGATGACCTTGAACCTTAATAGGGCTGTATCTGTTTAACTAAAGGTCAGAACCTAGACAAACTATACCTTTTTTAATCCTTATGATGAGACAAATACATTGGTGCACAATGAAACCCATTTTGACTTGATTTAAAATTGACCCCTGTACTAATTTTACCCCCTTATTTTACAAAGTTCCCCACATTTCCCGGAGGTTGGACTCAAATATTCTGATTCAGCACCTTTCAAACTATAGAAAAACATCTTCAAACCTTCTTCCTCAAACTTCTAGAATGGGATTCTCATTGATAACCCTACTAAAGATAAGTCAGGAGATTGATACTGTAGGCGCGAGGCGAATGGCGGTTTGTGTTGAAAATTCGCAGTTCACTCAATATTGTCTCAACATCATCATCGTCGTCGTCATCATCACCATCACCAATATTGATCATAGTATTGACCCTTGTGGCACGCCGCATGTGATTTATACATGTGATATTATTCACATGTGATATTCTTCTTATTATTATTATTACAGTGGGTATTTTTGTGTGGAGGTACACTAGTATCTCGTGATTGGGTTCTGTCGGCTGCTCACTGCTTCAGACAAGACGAGAACATACAGAAAGTACAGGTTCGGCTTGGTAAGTTACCGTGCTGTTATCCCCCAGGTAAAATACCGTGCACTATGTCAAAACTCATTTGCATATCTTGTACTAATTATTCCAACAGTCAATAGACAAAATAACAAAATCAATCAAACAAACGAACCCCAAAACCTGGTTATTTTGCTCCAAATTTTAGTTATTTTGCAAATTGTTACTTTCTAAGTTAGATATTACATAGGAAGTGATTTAAATCATAACATTCAACGTTTTTTTATATTTTTATTTTTGTAGGTCTAACCAACAGAATTCGGCATGGTGGCGGTCCTAGAGAACAACGAATATCCATTGATGGTATTTACATTAATAAATATTCAATTTCTTGGCGTTTGATTACGATGTAGCTCTAATTCACCTGTCTCGAAGTGCTGCTCTTAATCCATTCGTTCGGACAGTTTGTTTACCGGAAGTTCCCACAGCAAGTAATTACGATGCCTCAGGTAAGTGTCCGAACCCCCTTGTGAGACTATTAATTCTCTTGTTATCATGATTTTTTGTGTGAGATGGTACATACATTTCACCAAAGTAAAAAGTATTGCAACATGTAGAAAAAAATATGACAAATTGATATCAAATTGTACCAGGAGTTCTTGACTAAAAATGACGTCATGAATGACAAAATTGTTGTGTTTTTCCAACATATGTCATTTCTCATAATCCAAGAGCGCAAAAAGCATTTGGTTCGATTTTCACGTTCCTCGTATAGTAGATTAAGCGAGCTGACGAATGATAAGTTGTTGATTGTACTCCAGAAGGGATACACATTCGGGAACACCAGAATCGCGTCAAAATAGGTGCCAAATGAATTAATTGTCCGGACACGGTGTCAGGGGAATAAAATCGCTTCAAAAATATGTGGTAAATGAATTAATTGTACGGACTCAGAGTCAGGGGAATAAAATCTGTTTGAAAACACAACTTTGACACATATAACATCCATGATACAATTTGAAATCAGTTTGTGATAATAAAATCTTTTTCCACATGTTGAAATAAGTTGATGTAATGTGTATATTTTTTTTTCTGTTTGCAACTTTGAGGAAGGGCCCTAAAAGGGAAAAAAAATGGTTTGTTGCATGATGTTTCGGGATCCCCAATTCTATTTTATGTAAGACAGTGTATTTACATGCATAATTAAAAAAGTGATCTTCTGGAGACCCCCTGGATATGAATATAAACAGCCGGCAATTTTCCATTGAAGCCATACATAGAAAGACTGTTATATTGGGCGGATTATGATTATTTGGTCTATAAAAGTAATTGTCTTATAGGAAAAGATTACCAACCGTTTTGATCTGCTGATATAGTAAATTTTAGGCACACATTATGTGAGATCATAGGTCATAAGAGATAACTTTACAGTGGAACGGCCGCTTGGGGTAGGATGGGTAGTTAGAAGGCAATGGAAGTGCTATGATACGGGTTTTCCAATGTTAATTGTTGGGTCATTTGGAGCAATTCATTGACCGTGGAGAGCAGAGCATCATTTCTTAGTGGATTTGTCTTCTATGAAGGTTAATGAACAAATTTAGCGGGAGTGCCCCTCTTGTAACAAGACAAACACTTTGGTTACCTTTTTACAGCAATCCAAGCATTTCCCCCTCCTGGAATCCGCCCACACTTTAACGAGGGACACCCGCTAAATTTGTTTAATGGTTTCCTCCAGTTTAATGGTTCTCAAGTTATACATAGAAATAATATTTAATTAAGTCAAAACAAATTAAAACAAATCAGGATATTTTATATTATAAATTAAGATCGTTTGTGGACTAGGCTCATTTTCTTGTTTCTATAGATTATCTCTGACCATTGGTTTTCGTTGAATACCATAATACTCGAAAGTAGAATCAAACTTGTGCCAGTGATTGAGCTGAACATTACGTCAAACGTAAAAATCGGTTCAACTACCGCCGTATAAATTGACATTATATCTTAATCGTGCCCATCATTAGCTGATTGGATGGTCTAGACTTAACCTCTCAAAAATTTGTCCTTTGGTTTGAGGCTATATTTCTAAATTGGGTACTAAACGGTTAAGTTTAACATATTGACGTTTGCCATCAAAGGCTAGCTTAGGAGTATCTCCCTCATTTCTTTAAATATTCATCATATCCGTTGATGGTTTTCGAAGATCGTCACAGACGTGCAATGTTATGAGCCAAGCACCATTGTGCTCTAGTAATGTACTTATGACCAATTGCTAATAATTGCTTTTGTAATTATTGTTTCAAAATTCTTCCATCAGTTTTGGTATTGATACGACCTAATGTTCTATGGAATGGTGACTGGCTGGGGTACAGCTCGATCAGTTTTTCACATTTCACAACCTTTCAGCGGTGACAGTAGGATCTCAGCAAAAAACTCCACAACTCGAGTCCCCATAAAACCCAACAAAACGTGCGTGAACAGTCTCAGAAAACACGGTGACACGGGAGCCACTACACAGAGCCGTATGTTTTGCGCAGTTACAGCAAGAGATCTCGAGGTCCTTGTTTTGGAGATTCTGGTGGGCCAGTAATGCGCGAAATCCAAACACCGGTTTAATGGTAATTCGTCAGAAGTTGAATTCCAACTGGTTTCAGATGTGGAATTGTCAGCACACGGCCACGGTGTGCTTTGAAAGGGGTATATACCTTTTACACCCATTACCCTAATGAGAGTTGGATAGACGGCGTGCTGCATGGAAATCATACCTTCTTAATATTCAATATAATTTGGTTGTAACGTTTTTGAAACCTAGTACGTCTGGGACTAGCAGACATTTCGGGGGGGAGACATTTATAACGCATCTCGCGTACAAAGCTCCGAATGATTAAATATGTAGCACCCTGACCGGGACCCCTGAAACGTGCTTCTATAAGTGCCACAAATGGTGCCTAAAGGGGGTCTAGGCAAATTTTTAAATTGGTCCCCAATCATGCTGAAAGTATACCCGGCTATTTGGTCTAGTCATAAGGATTTAAAAGAAGGTTTAGTTTGGACGCTCTATGACTCAAATTCTGGGAATTACAGTTCAAAACAGCAAAAATCAATAAAAAGGTCAATTTCAGTTGTACTGGTGTCAAATTTTCAAGTGTTCTGAGTATTGATAAAAGGTGCAAATAGTTGGTTGAGCTCATACGATTAAAAATAAAGAATAGTTTTAAATGCTTCATACAAATGTAGGGCCCCAAAAGTAATTCGTCATTTTATTCCCCCCAATGGTTCTTGACCTTGTTTTCCCCTACTTTGTTAAGCAAGCATTTAAAGCAATACTGGCACATTTTTGAAGAAGAGAAGCGCCCCCATTTTTCAAAAGTTGATATTTTGGCACAGTTCGTTGGGTAATGTCGTACTGGGGGCGCTCTTCAAAAAATGTGTCTAATATTGCTTTATGACAGTCATACTTTCCTTATTTTAATCCTATAGCTCCATCAATAATTTGCCCATTTTTATCAAAACTGGGTAACTTTAAAATTTGACGCCTGTACACTGAAATGACCTTTTTATATTTCATGATTGATGTCTGTAACTACTCGAAAACCTCTAGAATTGCCAAAAAGGAAAAAAAAAATTGAGAGGTCCCAATACCTTGTATAGTTTTCAACATGACTGTATCAATTTAAAGAATGGACCCCTGTATAATCTTTGTCTAACCACAACTTAGGCCTCCATTTGTCAGCACTGACAAGGGACAAGCACGATTGCGGATCCGAAACTCGAAAAAATCATCAAAATCGTATGCTTGTTACTTTTTTTTTTTTGTTACTGGCATAGATTGCTAGCATCACCTGCAAGTGGTTGACTTGAAATCCGCATATTAAACACAGGGCAGTACTTTTGATCTGATTCTGTATTTCTATTACGTGCTATCAAAAAATCCGACTTGAGATTCAAAAAGCCTTTCCTTGTGAATATCGCAGATTTAAACGTAATATCGTGCACCATGACCTGTACAGTTTGACCTCAGAAATATATTGCTCTTGGTTTGTCTCTACTGATGAAACCCACAGCAGGCCAACACATCCGTGTGCATGGATTACACCAGACATAGTCACGCACTACTGCCATTTGAAAACACGGACATTTAGTTCGGGGGGAATTTCCCAAGAAATCGAAGACCGTGTAGGAATTTTGTTGTCTAAAATGGTTCCGTTTATACCAACTGAACCGTTATACAGAAAAAAAAAACTTCTAAACGGTCACAATTTTGTTTTAAATCCTTATCATTAAACCCGGATATCAATTTTTCACAGACGCTCTACTAAAGTCTGTTGAGATTCTATTTGAACAATGGCAGTCATAACAATAACCCAGCGGGGTGTTGTCGGCTGCTGTGAAACCCACACTAGCTGCTTAGTGTGATTTGATTCATCATCGCTGCATATCTATTTGCGGGAGAGACGGTTAAAAACAAATTTCCTCAACTACTTCATGTTTACACCATTTGGTGTTTTGTTTCCTACAGTACAAAGTATTTATATGGGATTTAATAGTTTTCTCTTTGATATATAAGTTAAAGAAATGCAATTTCCACATTTTTTTATCTCTTGCGTTATCGCTGCTTACCCCTGAATCACGTTTCAGGGTTCCAGTCAGGCTGTCTACATAATTAACCACTCAAACCTTTGTACTCGAGTGAGTTACAAATGTCTGTAGCTCCGCGCTATAAGCAAGATAGCCAATAAGACAGCATGGGTTAATGTTGTATACATTGAAGATATTTGCCAATATAATAAATTCATTGTCTCATATATATGCACCTAACGCACCCTCGTATATAGCTATGACTTTTTTACTATTTTGATGTAAAATGATATCATTTGCATGTTTTGATACTAAACATAAGCTGTGCTTATTAGTGGAGGATGGAAAACTATATTGCTAGAGAAAATCAGTCAAAATAATTTCAGGAAAAATAATATAAGCGCGAACTCCTTAATTCAGATCTGGGCTTCGTCTTTGGGATGTTACAATAACTAGCGGATAAGACCGTTTCAAACTTGGAGCGTTTTTTATCTCTATAATAGTATAGGAGGTGGTTTTATACGATAACATCTCAACGCGGTTTGGTTATCTTATGGTAAAAATAACACTTACACACGTTAACTACCCCAATAACATATAACGTGCTTAATTATTCATAAACCAAAAATAAGTGTATTTAATAGTTGTTGATCGTATACAAACAACATCCTCTACTTATACATGTAAAGCTATGAACATTACACTTTTTGAAGTATTATCTGTCGACTTTTGCAGTATACGTTGGTAGAGTATTGCAAAGTTTGTGTAGGTGGGTATTTCCAATTTTGTATATGGTATAAAAACTATTTAAGTGTTACTTTTTTACAACAATACTTAAAATTCTTTTATACATTTAAATGCCATCAGAAGCATTCCATATGCGTGACAGGGACAATTTTGCTACTTTTTTATTAAAGAAATTTGACATCGACATCCAATATCGACAAAGGTACGATATTTATAAATGACAGAACTAATATAAGATATTCAATTGATCATTCTTTTGAGAAATAATGATGTGGACATTGTAAAAGAAAATTTTATGTTTAGAAATAAATAAATATGTATTTTGATGACATTCATTTTTTGAAACCTCTTTATGTTTAAAAGCGGACAATCTAACATTTCTTTGTGCTATATAATTGCGATATATATGACTCAATTTTTGGTTGAAAACGATGAAAATAACTTACTGTCTGAGTTTTGCCTTTGAACATTTTTTGGGGTGCCCCCATGCCACCCCCTGGCGCCGCCACTGTTTTAAACCAATGTTTTTCTTTGGCCTGAATGGATGTCATTACCAATTAATGTAGGGCAATGCATGTTAGCATAATTTCGTGACAATTATCAGAGAAATCTGTAATTATAATATAGAAATTAATATGGTCCGTAACATTATTTGTAAAAATATCGATTAATATGGCCTGAAGTATTGGATAAGATTTTTATAGCCCTTTCAATACAGGAAATAAAATCATATAAGTACAAACAATGTGTCGATGAAATCATTTATGTAGAATTTCTATCAGGATATAAGAGGTAGATATTGAAATCGTGTAATTTTTTTACTAGAGAGAATGCTCAAAGCTATCGTAAGTTTTAAGAGTTGAATGTCCTCGTCACGAATCTTCAAACAGATGAATCGCCATATTCTTGTCGGATTTAATTTGTTTTTGCATATATAAATTATCACATCTCTTTCCCATTAAAAATATTTGAGGAAATAGGCACATCCTATTTGAAGGTAGTATTTTTTTACGTTTGGAACGATAGATAGAATATATGCCTATGCAAGCTCGGATGAAAATCTTCCACAAACGAATCTGCATTCGTAACTAAAAACCACCGTATGACGGCTTATAAACCTTTCGATTTGTTGATGAATGCGCATTCAGCATTTTATCGAAATCCAAAATGACCTATCGATCATGGGATAATGCTAGATTCATCTCCGCTCTCAATAGGGAGTTTCCGTAATCTGACCCATCTGACATACTTTTTTCTCACACACTTATGAATTCGGAAACCCTTCCACGGGATAAAGCACAGGTGGGTCAGGTGGGTCAGGTGGGTCATGTACGGACTCCTCTCTCAATACACTGGCTGGCCTAGAAAACTGGTCGAAACTGGTCAATTTCTCAAAACTAAAGTATTTCATATTCGCAGATTATTGATGATAACCTTGTGTATCGTAATCACTGCAAACATTATGACAATCCGCCCTTGCAAACCAGATATATGAGAGATTATGAAATGCTAGTGTTTTTTACACATTACAATGGGATTTACACATTAACACATAAACCATTTCGTGGGGAGTTTCCGTAACCAGACCCATCTGACACACTTTTTTCTGACCCACATGAATTCGGAAACCTTAACGGAATACAACCTGTGCGTTATTCCGTGAAAGGTTCCGAATCATGAATTGTGTCAGAAAAGTGTGTCAAATGAGTCAGGTTACGGAAACTCCCCATTTGGTGCCGGGTGAGCATACTTGTAAATAAAGTCGCACTCTCTTGTTTTGAATATCGCAATCAAGTAAGGAATCCAAATAGCTATTAATGACATGAAAGACTCAATGTGCAATGAGCGATAGATAAAAACTTTTGCTTGGACTTTTCTGACCTTTTTAAATTTTAGAAAATATTTTGGAGGAATATTCCATTCATTTACATTCATATATGCTAAAAGGATCACACCTGTTGATATGATTAATGTATATTTTAACAACTATCTTAATCTAATTGCTTAAACGTTTGTGTTAACAGATCTGTTAATATTGATGTATAACACCTGGCGATTCATTACTCAAATTGTAAACTGCGTTATGTACCATTTGTTCGCTTATATAAGCATTTTCTTGAATATTACGTAATACTTATGTTCAGATACAAACATGTATTAATTGAACAGCATATATATCCCTGTCAGGTTCTGAGGTTATCCGTTTATCAATGCACAAGGTTCAGACAATACTTAACTATCTGAGGCACTAACAGAACTGGGTATTCCCATTGGAATGGCGAAAAAGATAGCCTTTAATAATCTATTTTATCTCTGGTTTCCATGGCGGTCGCCATGGATTTAAAATAGACAGGGCGATAATGAATATCACCTGTGAGAAATGAAAATCCTAGGTGAAGTACGTTTTTTTTGTTTTCGAAAAGGAGAAAATGAAGTGTATCTGATACGAAGTCATTTACGGTTTTGTCATGAAAAAATCACGAGGGAGAAGTTTGGATGGTAAGAACCATGAAGGTTTCAGTAACAATAATGAAGGATCGGCTGGATCAGTGGCGTACCGACCCGGGGCAGGGGGGCAACAGGGGGGGGGGAAAATGGCCCCCTCTGGCTAGAAAAGCGGGACGATATGGACCAAAATATGCATTTTTTTACCCTCTTTTTCGGGAAATTCCAACCAATTTCAGCCTAAATTTTTTAGGCAAAAATGAGAGTCAATTCGGCGAATTTCGCGCGCTACGCGCGAATTTCGGGAAAATTCAGGACTATTAGAGCAAAATCCACCGGGACGGGCGTACGAATTTTGCCCACTTCTGGCGGGACGGACTTGGAAATTTGCCCCCTCTGGACCGACGTCTTCGGTACGCCACTGGGAGATATTTCCCATGAGGAGGTCTAATTTTGGAATGGTTTCAAAGGAAAAAGATAGTGAAATACTACGGTTTGAATGATCAATGATCAATTTCAAGAACGAAGATGTTTAAACATGACTGAAAATACTTCATTTTAACATTATCAATTAGTACCACATTGATAATCGGAAATATGGAAAGTTGAAATTAAATCCGAAGTACAAGTTTGACATGTAACACTGTATGGTGTGTGTTCATATAAAAGTTCTCCAACAACAGCTTGAAGTATAAGAGGTCACTGGTGTACGAGTACTGTGCCTGTAGAGGGGAAACATACACAATGATATGTTATGAACAAAAATCAAAATTAAATCCATGGGAATTTAGTTTTATTTCAAATTGTGGCAATAGGAATATTCCATCAACAACGGGGACTATGTACGGTTCCGAAGTGGTTTGTTGGTTTACCATTTTTTTAAAACATAGAAGCATTTGCCACTATTACCGTCGTTAGGGTTTCGTGTTCGTTGTTTGAAAGTAGTAAGCCTATTATTAAATCTTGTATTTTTCAGGGACGGTTATGCTAATGGAAGATGAATAATTAAACTTGTAAAACCCAGTGACAATATGATTAAAAAATTTGTCTAATTTTATTTTATTGAAAATGAAGTATTCATTAAAAAGGTGTATTATGTGTGATTTTCGTTTTCCGAACGCCTTGACCAACAATTACAAGTATAAATTCAAATCAAATGACTTGATATGAAGATAAAGCTTCCTGTTTGATGAAAATGGTGACCCTGAGACTTCGAAGATAACCATTATATCTATTAATATATATATAATATATATATATAGAATAATATATATTATAGATAGATATATATACTATAGATATATATATATATATATATAGATATATATACCCTCCAAAATCAATAGATAAATTAAATTCTTGCAACTAAACGTTAGGACCTTTGGGTGGCCTAGTGTGCTAACACAACATGTGAGCTAATTGCAAATGGACCTTTGCTTAAAGGAAATATCGGTACGCAACCAATGATCTACACATAACCCTTTTTTCTGATTCCGAGCAAATAAAAATAGCATACGAACAGCCGAAGAAAAGTCGGAAAGGAAGAAAAGGAGGATATGAGCCACTGCGTAAATCCGAATTCCGAATTGGAAAAGGAATGATGCTAAACGTAACTTCTTTACGGATAAATTAAAGACATGTTCACAACACTAAAGGTCTATTGAACATCCTCTAGGACTTACCAGTTTTGCAAACTCTGTGCTAGACCAATGATTTCTTGACAATTTGATTGAGAAAGGGATAAGATGTGCGCTATGAAGGAATATGAAAAGTTCCTAAGAAATGTTGATTCGCAATGAGGGCCGTCGAATCTATCTATCTCTAACTCTTAAATAGTCGAAATAAAAACATAACAAAGGCCTGCTCATAGAACACTCTCCTTCCTGGTTCATTTTAAACATAACTTGAAATGGTCATAATAATCATCACTAGGATTGTTATTAATTCTCTTTTGTCTGTCAAATATATCCACCAAACTCTAAATCATTCCATCATAACCCCTACTTAAAAAATTCCATTTGATCGTGATGCACTAAGAGTTACAGGCCACTCACCAACATTAAATTCTTTTGCAACAGTGATTGAGAAGGCTTGCATTCACATCAGATAATAAAACATGTTTGTGACTGAGGGTTAGCAATTGCAATCAGCATACAAAGCTCATCAATCCAACGAGACTGTCCTTATTCAGGTCAGAAATTACATCCTTTATGCCTTTGATAATTATATTGATGAACCCCTGCGAATGTTGGAACATGAGTGCTGCCTTTTCGCTGATGTAGTGCACGGTTAGTATGCCATTGGTTACTGGTTCACGCTTGGCTCATGCAGCTCTTCGGAATTAGGATTTGCATAGGATTTGTGTGGTTGAATCACTTGATCAGTGGCTCGAACCAAGTTAGCGTGAGCCAGTTGGACCTGGCAACGGCCCTATTCTAACGTGCTCTAATAGCTTCGTCTCCAGGAAATATATCTTAAAGAAACTCGAGAGTATATCTCTAACGTCCCTTAACTTGCATTTAATTGCACTTTTATGGAAGATACGTGCCCCCCCTAGAATCTAACAAGCAAAATAACGCTACCTTCCCATTTGCAGTGATCGTCAGTTTGCGTAGTCATTTCCTCTATGGACGTTTGGGATATTATTATCTGAACCGTGTTAGATGTGTCCATAAGATTCGAACTACTCGAAATATCCCACAAAAAACAAAAAAAAGGGGCTATGTTTAGCATAATGCGAACCCCCATTCACTCATAACACCAACTACACACATAAGAATCCACTTAAAGGGTGCGTGTGAACGATCGTGTTTAGGAACTCCGATTTACCGGAAAGTAGTATCGATTTTGATATCAGATGAAAAGGCCGTATTTTCTCATTGTAGTCCCTGAAATATGAGCCCTCAAATCCATTTCATTCCCAAGATATGAACGAAACTCCGCGTAGTGGTTAACCATCCAGTATAGCACAGTATTGAATAGTGGCGTTGCAATAGCAATTATTAATTATCATCAAAACCGCTAGTGTGTTTCCAATGGTACTTGATAGGGCGTTATGTGCAAGTACCAAGCTTCATATCAGTAGAGAACACAATAGACATGATCGGAACAAGCACCTACATTTTAGGTGCTACGGGTTGGGTAGATATGATCACAAAAATACAGTGTTAAGAATAAAAATCTATTGGTGCAAGTGTTATATTTGCCACTTGCAGTCGAAGATTACTCATAAAAGGACAACGTGATGTCACCCAGTTCAATTTTGGAAAAATAGGGCAGAAACCAAATACGGAATATACCATTATTAATTAACCTATAATTGAAACTTGTTTTTCCTTAATCCTTGACGTGTACTAAATGTGTGTATTTATATTTTGGCACTGGCGCAAAGCATTGACCTTTCTATATTAAGAGAATCAAAAATACTCCAAAATACCCTTATTGCGACACAATTTCATGGTTGGTGATTTCAATCTGTTTTTATGCATGCTAAGATAGATCAACAAATTGCAGTCCTCGTGACAGCCATTAACACAATACCATGCAACGTAATGCACATTAGACGGTAATGCATTAATTTATTGGCAAAATTTCGAAGTGTGTCTACGGTTGCTGGATGACACTGACAGAAGGCAAATTGAAATGAATGATGACGCCTGATGGTTTTCTGTGCTGGTGTTGTCATTACTTAATGGCTTCAGGTAATTTTTAAACACATTTGTTTACTTTTGAGGTATCATTTTTATTATAATTCCAAAGATACACTAGCCTAGTAGAGTAGGTAGTAGTTTTCATTTTTGTGTAGGTATTGTGTTTTGTTGACACAATGCAAAATTTGTGATACCTATGCTAATTTTGATTTATAGGGGTAAATAAACGTTTTGGAGACTGCGGTGTATCAGTTCATATCATCTCCGGGAAAAGGAGGAAGCGCTATAACCATTTCTTTGCTTATTACTGCCCATTGGTCAGTTGTACTGCCCGCTAGTCAACAATAATGGGTCCCCACATCCATGTTATTATTAAATCAAGCTTGTTTTAGGTATAAAAGAGAATATAAAGGGTGTTTTACTATCATCTATGGCTCATAATGTATCTTCGACCTGAAATTAAAAACAAAACAAAACAAAAACCAAACAAAAAGAAGTTCGCCTGCGCCTCTTCTATTATTTTTAGTTTTGCGGACACATATTAGCATTAGAAAATGATACTGTAGTACTATATATTCTTAGTTAACGGGGCCATTATCTCGAATATGGTGCCCTATCTCGAGGATAAAGGAACAGTATCTCGCGATACGGTGGAGTGACACGTCTTTACATAACGTCTCCTACAGGTCGTCAAGATAACAACACACCCTACTCTACAGATGTCCGCCTGACCAAATAGTAATTATCCCCGAGGATGGATGTTTCTTGGTGGTGAATATCATGAGGCATAGCTAGTGATGACGTGGTGACGAGGTTGACATTTCAGAATATCCAGCGGTCAGGAGGTACATTGATAACTGTTACGTATTACGATGGCATTCAAGTTCAGGTGACTGCTACGGAGCAAGCGGCCAATAGGAGTAAATAGAGTAACAATGTGTACTTTGACATAACATGCGAAAGGTGAAGAGTTCATTTTAGTCTCCCTCAATTGCCTCACTTGTATGCCATACTGTTCTATGAGATTTTGGCACGATAATTATGCTCCAGGACCATATGTTTTCAAGGAGGATATTGTCATGGGCTTATGTTCCTGGGAAAACATAAATTAATCTGGAAAAAATATTCAAATATATTGTCCAGGAGCATATTCGAATTGGGTAATATGCTAAGGAGCATTTTGTGAATACAAACATGTCCATGAGGCATATGGGAGATAGGCTTCCTGGATTTCAGTGGGGAGAAATATTCCTAAATCATAATACTGCTCCAGGACCATTATTTGTCATAGGGTCCGGAGCATGTGTCATTTCAAATTTGCCTTAGAATAGTCTTCAAGATTACTTATGCTCCAGGAAGACCATCTGAGTCCTGACCATGTAGTCCTGAGGAGCATAATTTCTGGGGCCCAAAAATTCATTTTAAGCATGCATATATGGTCAGGGACAGAATAAGACGATCAATGGCGCATCTGAACACATGTCGGCCGTGAAGAATACTATGTAAACATTTAAAAGTATTTTAAAAAAAGAAGGTTTAACTTACGTGAATTAATTATGACCAGTGAGTTGAAAACCGGACCGAATAAGATTTTTTTTGTTGATATTTTAAATATAGTTTGTTCGAACATGCCCCGTCCATAATAAACATTTTAAACGTTCACCTCTATTCCTCCTGATAGAATAACCTTAACCATGTAACAGCCCCATTTTGGAAGAGCGGGGTTATTTTTATGGGTAGGGCCCCTATGGTCACAACTAAATTTGAACTGAAAGCGAGTAGGTAGTAGTAACGTTTGCCCCTAAAGGACAAAAGTATGGGCCAAGCTTAGGGAAAACAAGGAAAAAAATACACAGCGCGCGGAGTTAGGAAAAGGACAGGGTAGACAAAGATGTTTGGGGCAAAACAGAGTGGTAGGTCGACACGATCGGAGGATTTTAGCATTGGCAAATTTAAAAAGGGGGTTTTTTTATATGAGGCTATGCTGCATACCAATGTTTTGGGCTAAGATCCGCCTTGGCAAAAACAAAAATTAATAGACCTATTTTAAAAATAACACATACAGAAACGGAAAAATTCAGAGGGCAGGTCCTTAAGAGCAGGTGCGCCGCAGCATTTTGCCAAATTCAATACATTTTCACATTATTCATAGAGTCAGGGAAAGAATTAGGCGACCATTTGCCGTACATGTCAATGTGTAATGTCGATGTGTAGTATTGTGCGGGCTAGGTTAGAACAAAAATATTATTTTCAAAATGAAAAAAAAAATGCCTTATTTGAGTCTGTGTTCGACTAACGTTACGGACACACACCAATTCACGGAGGTAAAAAACTTCATGTTTTAAAAGCCCAAATGCTTTAAATGTTGCAAATAATCTCACGGCCAACATTTGTTGTAAACCGTCAATATGGACGTCATTATTCGCCTTATTCTGCCTGGACTCTAGTTACGTGGTCTTTGAAGAAGAGGTGACGAGGGGTGGGGGGAGAGAGATAGAGAGTAGATAGAGGGAGTTAGAGCACCTGACCGACGACGAGAGAGAGAGGAGAGTGCATTGCTTACTGTTTGGGTAGCAAAACTTACAAAAATTACTTCTTTAGTGTAGCAAAATCAGACAAAAATACTGTACTTGTTAGGGGATATTATATTTTTAGTCGTGGAAATACTGGCTGTAGGGTGCCATTTTGGAAGTCCATGTTCACGCTTATATCCACCTTTGCAATACAAGGGACCCCCCCGGGCCAAAATCGTACTCATTTCTTGTCTTTCTTTTCATAGTGAATGGAAGTAGTAGGACCTACAGTATTCTAGGGGTGAAGTCACAACAGACCACGACCAAGTACCTACAAACTGCAAAAAAGAACTACATCTTAGGTCAAACAACAATTAATTCGTCTCCAACAATAACTACATCAAACTAACCCCGACAAGTTACCCCGTCCACACAAAGAAAACTTCTCAAGTCCAATTAAAACACGTAATCTTACTACTGAGGAATCCACGATCTTTACGACAAAGAATTGCAGCTGCAATAAACTAGAACGTTACCAACGATCAGTATTGAAAATACAATGCAGCGTTACAACTTTGATGCCTGTTCAAACGACAAAGGATATCGAACAACGGATGTGTTTCAAACGATGTTAAAGAAATCGACAAATGATTTATCAACAACTGAAGAAGACCGCTACCATTTTGGAAATCCATAAATGGACAAGACTTTCAATACGATAGGATGTTTATGCAATGGTCGTCAACTGAATGTTGCATTTCTACAACAGGTAAATTATTTATTAATTGGTATTGTGTAATCACTCAGCGTCCTCCGCACGGTTTACCCCATCCATAGAATTCAAGGTTGGGAATCAATTAAACCTTCACATCGATTATGTTGATTTTGCTTTGTTCTTTTTTTGACAAAATAACAGTAAATGCGGGTCAAAAGAAACAAACAAAAAAAAAACAAAAACAAAACAAAACAAAACAAAAAACTGAAAAGTGTAAAACTGGCACAAATAAAGCTCTTTACTATCGCTTAACAAATCTAGTCGATTAGGGCCCAATTCAATTTCTTCCACAGGCCGGCTGCTATTTTAAAAATGACCGCCGGACTTAACGATATGGGTACTAGTAAAGATGTGCTGATGTTTTCTGGATGGAATTTTATTTTGACATTCTAAGATTCCGAAGTGCTGGCACAATTTCGATTTTGTTTGGCGCATTTCATTCCAATAATATATCCAAGTATATCTAAGATGGATGCCTTATTCAAAATGGATGGCACTGACCAATAGAAGACAATCGAACATCATTCATCACTGTTAAATAGCTTCAGCCTATTCTTTTATAATTTCATTCATTGATTTATTCTTCACTATTTACTTGTAAATCACTCTAAGCTTCGCCACTCCGTCCTTCAAGCCACCATTTGCATATTTAGATTGTAGAGTCTAGCAATAATCGTGGTGCAAGTAATGATGGTGTAATAATCCGTTACTAATAGGGCCCATTAAAATTATTTATTAGTTTCTCGTAGCACTTACATCTGAAAAGCGAGGAGAGCGGTTTTTTTTACTTAATGACACTAGAATTTGCCCATTTGAACTGAAAATTTATATTACCAGCATCAAAAATGTAAGAGGAAAAGACCCCTAGAGGTCGTAAAAATCACAAGAAAGTGAACGTAGTTGATTAATAACACAATTAGGTCTATCATCCATCAGAATTTTAGAATTGAAAACATTAATTTAAGAAAATGTAAGAATAAAAAAAGGGTGACCTAAATATCAAAGGAAGGAGGGAGGGTTACTAGAATCTGGTAATTTCTTATGCAGTCTAATGGCTACATCCTTCAAGATTTTTGACCTTTGGTAATGTCCAGAAAGTTTCGTAAGAAACATATTCTTATTACGACAACTAAACTCTGCTTAAGATTTTCGGAGGACAACGTGCATGTGAGATAAAAGCGTGTTTCAAAATAATAGCCAGCCAAATGTAGGTCACCCTTCGATGTCACGAATTGATTTCATTGACGATAACTACGGGATCCACTACCTTCTGTTAGCAACTGCGCATGAGTGAAGTGGAAGCTCTCTATAGTCGGAGAGATATGGTCCAAGTTATGGCCTGACCGTACAGTTGAGTATATATACCTTGGCACACTTGGGCGTTTTGAGAAATCCAAGATGGCGTCGCCATAAATGATAATTATCTATTCAACCCTATATTATTAAACTATGGAGTTAATAAATATACTATAGGACCCAATGAACATGTGCATGGCACTTGTAACATTGAGTCATACATTGAAGCCAAATCTAATAATTTTAAAATATAAGTACTTAGATTATGTTGTTAGACACAATAAATGTATTTCTGATACTTTTAAAGTTGTAACATACACTTGTTCCATACACTTGTTCACTGGATCCTATAGTATATCTAGTAACTCCATAGTTTGATAATATAGGGTTGAATATATAACTATCATTTATGGCGACGCCATCTTGGATTTCTCAAACGTCCAAGGATGCCCAGGTGGCACCCGGCAGATTCTTATTCTACACACCCTAAATCTATCATTTTCAGCAAAAAAAATTGTGCATATACTCAACTGTACGGTCCCCCTGACTATGGGCATTAAATGTCACAAATAAAATCAAAGATGTACTTGTAACATTTAATCCACAATTTTAGAATGTTAAATTAAAATTCTACGAGTTACAAGGTAGTATGTAGAAAAACAAGAGCTTTTTTAAAACAATGTAGGTGAGCGGGCATTTCGAATTTAGCTACCATCTTGACCAAACGTGAAACTAGTATCATATAAAATATATCGTAAAGTTAAAAGCCAAAACTTTAATGAAAAAATCTTATGAATAAACTAGTGTTTTAGGCTATGATGGCAGACAGCTTGAAAATGGTGATAATCTTGGCTATAAATCGAATTGGCCCTTAGATTTTTCAGCATATCAAGGGTCATATTTGTGCCAAATTTGGTACTTTTCACACAAAATGCAGAATACGTTTACCATTCTGCAGGGCTATGAATATAGTCGCTTGCCGATTTCGAAGAGATACAGTTTACATTGTATATAACACTTTAAAAGTATTAATGGCGCCTGTTGATACCTATATATTTGCTGAAGTGGATATATTCTCAGTCGAATCATAACAATGCATATTTTTGTTCGCGCATCTACACGTTTTTAGGTTTTCATTTTTTAGATACCAAGCTTACGAAAGCAACCGAAGACTTTTGCAGAACAGTGTCTTTTGGTTTCATTGCAATACCCACGCTTGTTGTTGCGTTGTATCGGCTGGTAATTTAATGTGGTATTCCCCAAATAAATTCCTAACCTATTCATTAGAATTACACAATGCAATTGCTAGGATGGCTGACCTACTTTAGTACTAGTTTATGTGTTTGGTGCAGAGTGTTTCACTTTTGAAATAGGAAATACAAATAACATAGACATGTTCAATTTGTTTGGGACAAAACCAACGTTGTCATGTTTATCCATGAGATTAATTGTGTATTGACATTTAAAGGAAGTGGTCCTAAATTTACCGACAGGTAATTTTGCAATATACATGAGAATCGTATCTACAATTTTGAGTAAGTCATTATGCACACAATATCATCTTGAGATTGTCTTGCGCACATAAACACGCACACCCACAACACACACCCACACATTTAGGCTTTCGAATCCGGCCAATCGCACATTTTTTTGTCAACGCTAACGTGCGCTGGCCATCTGCAGGGAAAGATTAATAAACTTAACAATGCAATAAACTGTTACACCAGACCTTGTAGAACACAGAAAAAAAATCTTCTGGTTGGTCTATGGAAATTACCTATAATAATTTATATTACAAGGAACGTTTTTGAGTACATCTCGAGCACTGGATGACCTCTACACATGGACCATTGAATAGTCGCCGATTGAAACCACAGGAAGTTGCATTTTGCCCTGCGCAATATGGCTTCACTTTATTGGCTTCACTTTATTGTCAAAGTTAAAGGAATTTTGTCTAACAATAAAACATCTGTGTGGAATATGTGCACCAGCAGGTGTATGCTTGTTTCCCGCCATATTATGAAGGGCAAAAAGCAACTTCCTGTTTTTTCAATCGGCGACTCAACCCACTATCCATGTGTAGAGGTCAGTGATCTCGAGGTTTGGACAAAATGTGGTCGTATGCTCGTATTTGTCATACTTTGTCAATTGTCATTATCTTTTTATTTTCTATCGACCACTTACCAATTCATTGTTTTTTCTGCTTGTATTCCAAAAGCCACTTCAACACAGAATGGATCAGAAGAGAGCATGTCCATAGTAATTTGGATAATAGTTGCTTGCTCAGTGCCTATCGTCATAACCATCATGCTTATAATCTTCATATGTTTTTATATTAAGTAAGTATGAGGCGGCTGGTGGCATTACTTACTTTCTTGACTTTTTCTCTTTCTTGCTATATGTTTTGTTGATATGTTTTGATTAGGTGATAAAGTTCTTCTCTCTTTGGCATTTGACAGTGGTATGTTTTTGTTTTGAAGCCAACCTAACATATCACCTTATTGTTTACAAAAGCATCGACGCCATAGCTTTAGCCGCCATCTGTGCGAACCTATGCGAGGCATAAGCACACAAACATGATAATTGTAGTCTTTAGTTTTGCGAATATGTGTTCTGTTATACAAGCCTTTTCTCTTTTGTGCTTGAAAGAAGCATTTTATATATCAAACATAATAGCATTTTGTTAAATAAAGGATGTGCCAAGAAAGTACTCGTTTTTGGATGAAAGAACCCTAAACGCAAACAAGCCATAAAATATATTCTGCCTGCCACATCGAAACAGCTATTGTGATACCTCATCTGTTCAAAATCTGTATTGTATAATATACTTAAACTTTTAAAGATTTGAGCCTGCCAATCAAAAACAATGCATGAAAAACTGATCTTCACCGGGTTAGGGTATAAATACCGTCAAAGGCGAAAGTTGTTGCCGCCCAAGAATAATTTCATGTTACATTTTGAAACTATTCTACACAGTATGGCTCTAAAACTCTTTATGTATGTAAACTAGTCACTTGCCATCATTTAGAGCTGAAAACCATACACATTTGGGCAAGAGTTCCATATGTACCCCTCTTCGAATTATAACAAGTAACATATTTGTTTTTATTTTAGGCCTTAGGGTTAGGGTATTTGTTAGTGTTAGGCCATAATTAAAAAGAATTTGTTTCCTGTCAAAAATCAAAGAGGGGGTATATATGGAACTCTTTCCCAAATTTGGATTGGATTTTCGTCTCTTTCCTGTGGAAATTTACCATTTTACCTACTGCTGGCGGGACTTTGTTACAACCGTGTTAGGCTTGGTAAGACGAGGGTTAAATCATCACATATCACACATTATAGATTGTAATATCAGTAGAAGATTCATCGTACGTATGTTTAACCTGTTTGGTTTTCTAACAGATATAAATCTGCTGAAAAAGCCTTAGATCAAGTCCATCCGGACCACCACAACCCTACTTATGAGGAAATTGACGAGGAGCCAACTAATAAAGAAGGCAACACAGCATTGAGAAGAGAACAATTTCAACATTGTGACTCGGTAGATGCAATTAGGAATACCTCCGTTAATAAGAAGTTTTTTACCGGTAAATTGGACGACAATATCAATAGGCCTATTTGATTGATATTTGGTTTGCGTTGGATGAAGGATTTTTATGAAGAATTTTGCCACTTCTTAGTGTGAATTTGTACATATGACATTTAGGCCACACAAAATTCATGGAAGGTATTCAGGGAAGTCATCCGTGTTGTAAAAACAGTCCACGGAAATTCAGTTCATCAAGGGTGAGATGATTACACACATACACTCAGATCAGTACTGTGTTCTATTATCAGTCAAATTAAAATTAAGACATTTAACCTTAAGTGTATTGGTTATACACCACTAACCTGGCTGCCGTAAGGATCAAAAATCTTGGGTGGACTACTTTCTTGCATGGCATCTGGAAAAAGTGCTTTTAAAATGTCTGAAAATGCACTAGTTATATTAAGAAAGTGATGAAATATCATGATTGACATGATAGGACTGGTAGGTTCTCAAAACTAAACTAAACAGTGAATTTGAGGAAATTTACTCCGCGGTCATCAATTTCACATCGATTTGCAAATTACTAGCTTTGGCGACTATAGAGAATCTTGGGTTGCCGGTCTGACATCGGGCAAGTTTGGTGATTCGTAACTAAAATTTTTCTGGTCATCATATGTTCAAATTTGGTTATTTGGTGATTTCAGCTTGTACTTTGGGGTGATGTTGTTGTATTTCCTCTGTGAGAGTTTTAAATGTGAAAGAAACATGCTCAAAGTTGCCATTTTCCCCATAGACTACTGTGTACAAGTGAGTTAGTGGTGTGTAACTTATAGCTACCCTGCATGTGGTGGTTCAATGGGAACCTGTGTACACTGTTAGAAATCTTCGTAAATTTAGATTCACTGTTAGTAAATATTTGTATTAAATTCTACAGATTTGTTGCATTTTCTTTGCGGTCAAATGGCCATTTGTGTCGATTTTAAAAGCTGAAAGTACAGTGAACAAACGTACAAATATCCCCTTCACTTCAACACGTTTTAATAACATGAAAACATAATTATGAAGTATGATTTTAGACTGTTTTTTAAAAAATCGTAAAATTACGGTAAATTACTGGCAGTTCCAAGATGTATCAAGAATGCCAGTAAATTACCATATTTTTAAACAGTGTAAAATCGTGTTCAATAATACTTTGTGGTTGTTATTCTGCCATCGTTTAATGCAAAGTATTATTGTGCCCTTGTTAAGTACATATTTTATGCTGAAAATAATCTGTAATAATGTCTATTTCACGTTCAAAATAAAGAAGTGTATTTTTTACCATCCATCTTGTACTTTGCAGCAATTTCTTACAGTGTATTTATATAAATCTTAATTGCATTAAAATTCAACGATCTGAAGAAAAATCTATCTAGAATAAATAACGCTTTATATGCTTAAAGGTGCAACGAGAGATTTTGGGGCACCCATATATTGTGTCATATGTAGTAATTTCATATACTTAAGATCCCCTTGTCTTTGGCTACAGAAATGCCTTGAGAAAGTGAAAATAAAAGGTGATTTTCATTTACTTGATTCAATATAAAACATAGGATTAGTTTAGTTTTTGCTCGTATAGGAAATTAGAAATTTCACAATTTTTGTACCAAAGAAATACTTCGCAGCTTAATCCTTTCACATGGGGATATTTTGGATAGAAAGCTTTACATTCGTGAAAAAAAATCAGAATTTTTCACATTTTTAAGGGACATCTGTTACGTGAAATCCCAATGCCATTTAGAAAAAAAAATATTTGGAAAATAAAATGTGGTTTAAATCAACATTGCTTTCATATTGAATTTTGCAGGGCCCCATCACTAAGCAAACGCGTAACGAACAAGTGTGAAAAAGGGGATCCATTCTCCACATAAATGTTTGTGTGGTGTGATGAAATATTAGCTAAAATATAAGACGTAATACATAATAAGATGTAACAGGTATATGTGTAAATGACATGCATTTTGAAATTTCTTAATACGCCAATCCACTTTAATTTTGGATGGATCAGAAAAATAACTAGAAGGTGCTGTAAAACGTTACACCTCTCTATGTAATATGGATAAAAAGCTGTAAACTACAGCTGTATCAATTTAATGGAGTTGGTGGTATCTTTGATGCCATGGATTGTTTGACTTTTTGATTGTTTTGATCATTGTTTACCAAATTTAAAGGTGTATTTCGTTATCTTAGCGCCTCATTTTTGTTTATGGTTCACTAGATATGCGCGAAAAAAGGTTATTTCAAAAATGTCAGTTGATTCAGACGGTGCGTTTTGATGTTATGAGCAAATATTTGTATTACGGTGCTCTGTTGTAAGTATTTCTTCAAGAGTAGAACGAATTTGCACACACTATACTTGGGCCAACGGTTCAGAGGATATAAAAATCCCATTTTTTTAAGGTAAGTCTGTGGACGATTCTGTGGATCACGAAATGCCCCTTTAAATCAGGTCATCCCCCTTTAAGGGACACATTTAAAGGAACATTGCTAAATCTTGAAGCTAGTGGTATCCATATTGAAGTAATGGCAGTTTGAAGAAGTACAGAACAATCCTTGTTGCTCGAAGCTGCAGTAAAACGAGCCGTGCTGCTATGCAAACAGAGTGTCTTAGAAATGAGGAGGACATAGCAAAACAAGAAGAAGAACTGCGCTGGCGAAGACAACAGTTGGGGATGGAGGAACAGTTTGCGATTGCAAATGCAAAGTTCAATGTCATGCAAGTTATGAGGACGGAATCAGATGTAGCGAAGCGGCATAACTAAAATATATGTAACAATCGTGCATTTAGTGAAAAAAGCAAGGGATTTTGTGTATAAGTAGAGTAATATATGCTTAAAATATTGAGATCATGAACCACTTCAATTTTTACCCCTGACGGGTTTGGCAGCCATCTTTCAAAATGGCCGCCAAACGTTGCTTTTCACTGTTTATCACATGCATACGCTTTCAAAATGCTGGTGACATGATGGCTAAAATGATATTCTAATGGTCTGAAAATATTAAGAGGACATTTTAGAGTGACAACACGGTTTATGGAGATAAAGGGATAATTTTAAATCAAACATTCATCTTTCAAAATGGCTGCCAAAAGCATTTTATTTGGTTATTTAAAGATACTACATACAGATCATGTATAAAACTACGTTCAAATAATAGTTTTGTGTATTGCTAAGTAACCGCCACAGATATTACTCAAGAAGTAAAACATACTGCATGTTTTAGCCTGTAAAAGCCATTTTTTAAATTGGCAACCATATACTGATGGTCATACGTTTGAACTCAACATCTAAAAAAGGTAGAGGCGTCACACTTTTCAATACAAACTTTCGTTTTCTTATCATATCTTTGTAAGTACAGAATATATTGAAGTCATTTTGATCTCATTTCAAAGCTGAAAGATTGATTAATATCTGTGTTAAGTTTGGTTAGGCGATCTTGATTAAATCCACTCGACCAAAGAGAGGGTGGAGGAGGCACCGGCTCGCCCTGTACCAACTCCATGAGAAGTTTTGTATCTCCGTTTACAAAATTGTTCACAACCTTGTCAAAAAAACAGCAAGTAAACTTGCGTCATCCCCCGGCAAGATGACAGCCTGGAACATGACCTCCGGTGACCTTTGACCTTGGTCCATGACTTTTGACATCATGCACATATAAATGAATCCCTATTGCACCTCATCCCCAAGTCTGGTTTAAATCGGACTTAACTTTTCGACCAAGAATTGAAAAACGAAAACCTAACCAAACTGGAACACACACACGGACATGCGCGCTATCACAAAATCCATCTACTGCTTTGAAGTGTGTGGTCTCCGACGGTTACCGTCTGGAATTCACGACTCCTCCTCCTCGTCATTCTGTCAAGAGGGTCGCGCGGCTCCCCGCAGATCCAAGCACCAGGTCCTGCTTCAAGAAATAGCGGACCTTCGACGCAAGGAGGCAATCGTTCCCATCCCCCTAGATTTTCGAGGGGGCTTTTGGTCGAACTTCTTCCTAGCTCAGAAAAAGACGGGCTATTGGCGGGCAATATTCAATCTGAAGCCACTCAATGTCTTCATCAAACCGAAAAAAAATCGGATGGAAACATTAGCCCATGCTCTCCGTTGCCCAATCAAGAACTGTTGGGCAACGTCTCTGCATGGATCTCAAGGACGCCTACCTCCACATCCCAATCGAACTGGAGAATCAAATCTGGTTACGCTTCCAGATAGAACAAGAAGCGTACAAGTTCCGGTGTCTCCCGTGTTCCGCCTGTCCACGGCGCCGCAAGTTTTCACTCGTGTGGTCAAGGCCGTTGGCTCGGTTCTCAGACGGCAGGGGATCAACCTTTGTATCTATCTGGATGATTTATTGATCTTTTGCTCGACGAGGACCTCGCTCTTGCCCACACCAAGTGGGTGGTGCAGGAGGTCACGAAGTTGGGGTTCATCGTGAACCTATCGAAATCCAACTTCGAGCCGAGCCAGTTCCCAGTTTTCCTGGGAGCGCAGCTGGATCTGCTCAATGGTCGTGTATTCCAAACGTGTAGCCAATGTCATTCTATGCGCTATGCTCCTTTCCGGGGCCAGCCAAGCTCGTGCTTTGGCTTGGCTCCCGGTTCTGGGACTCATGGCCAGCCTTGTGGACATCGTGCCTTACGTCGGCATCGTATGCGCCCAATCCAGCTGCACCTTCTGGCGCACTATCGCCCGTCCACGGACAGCGTAGACCACATGGTTCCGATGACTGCGATCTTGAGGGACGCTCTATCCTGGCGGAGGTTGCTCAGCAATCTCCTCCGGGGCGTGGAGTTCCCTCCATCCCAACCCAGCCTGATCCTGACCACAGATGCGTCGGCTCTGGGCTGGGGCGGTCACATTCGGGACGAGACTCTTTCGGGCCGCTGGTCGGCCGCGGATCAGTCTCTTTACATCAATGTCATGGAATTGAAGGCAGTGGTTCTATCTCTGGATCATCTGGATCCCGTCGATATATCTGTTGGAATCCGCCAGAAATGCCAAGCTTCCGACGTACTGCTCCCTGCGACACTATCTCGGAGTGTGGGCATCGGATGCTCTCTCTCTCTGGACTGGTCGGGGATGATGGCTTACGCCTCCCCCCCACCCCACCCCCGATCCCACTCATCCCACGAGTGGTAAACGTGGTAGGAAGGGTCGACTGCGTGGCCCCCTTCTGGCCTCGTCAGCCGTGGTTTCGTCCGCTGGTGAACCTGCTTACTACACCGCGGACACTCCCGCGGGACTCTCATGTCCTGTGGGACTCAACTGCGGATGTCCAGACGAGTCTGGCGACGCTTTCTCTGACAGCGTGGCTGCTGTCAGGAAACGCTTCCAGACGCAGGGCCTTTCTCGTGACGCTGCCAATCTGGCGGCCAGGGGCTGGTGAAGGTCCACATACGTCACTTATTTTGGACGGTGGCGGGTCTTCGCTAAGTGGTGCAGGACTAACAAAATGTCCGGCCACTGCCTCTGTTCGCCAGCTCGCAGACTTCCTGAATTCTTTATTCAGTAGTGGCCTAGACACGAACACAATCAAGAATTACAGGTCGACGGCTTAATTCTATCACCGAGGAACGGCCCCTGGGGCTGTTCTGAAAGGTGATGAATCCTTGAACCGCCTTCTACTTGGCATGTTTAACACCAGGCCGCCTTCGAGGCCAGTTATGCCTGGGTGGGATTTGCCAACCGCCCTACGGAGTTTGACTGGCGTGCCGTACGAGCCGATGAGCTCTGCCAGTCTGGCTGCCGTTACATCTGAAACTAATTTCCTACTGGCAATGGCGTCAGGCCGTCGCGCCTCCGAATTGCACGCATTTTCGGTGGGGAAGTTCATAGTTTTCGGACGTTTCGGTGCCACTCTCCATTTCCTCCCGGGTTTTCTCCAGAAAAAAGAAAGACCTGACTTCAGGGCTCCACCACTTTCCTTTAGTGGATATGTCGGGTGGTTCTTCCGTGAGGGAGGACCGACTTTGGTGTCCGGTAAGAGCACTCACTCAAATATTACCTCTCCTCCCGTACAAAGGCCCTTCGTGGTAGGGTAGAGCAGCTGTTTGTGATAACACGACCTCCGCATACGGCTGTTCCAAAGAAACTCTGGCACGATGGGTCTGCGAGGTTATCAATCAGGCCAATGCGGTGAACGTCGGCAAACGTGCCACGGCTCATTCCACCAGAGCTGTGGCAAGTTCTGCTGCCTTTCACCGCGGCCTCCGCCTAGAACAGATCATTAATACCGTTGGCTGGCGCTCAAACAACTCCTTCACAACTTACATGAAGGATATGAGTCCCGAGGCTGGCGGTTTCACGCGCTGTCCACTAACAGCGTGAGCATGATTAGTTCAGGGTAAGTCTACTTTGATTGATTGAGTTTATTTGGTTCTAATTCAACATACAAATATATTGCTGGGCTCTTTACGTTTATTGCTGTAACCCAAATCTTTAAGAGTTTTCCACAATTTCTTTGAATTGCCATTGTTTTCATTTATACTAGTAGTAAAATACTCTGATTTAGCATGACGAACATCCCGTTGAATTTTATTTCGCAACTTACAATAGTCATCATATAATTTCAAATTTGATTTGTTTTTGTTAAACTAGATAGAAGCTGATCTCTTTCACGAATTTGGTCTAAAATCTCTGAAGACATCCAAGGCTCAGTTCTTTGTTCCGTTCTTTCTTCTCAGTTCAGTACTTCCGGGACTTCAACTCGGAAATCACTTATTTGGTGGACTGTCTTATTCATAATTAAGTAACACGCCTTTAATATAACTGAAATACATTGTAACCTTAATTAAATTATTAGACGATCAATGTAGCAGATATCTAGCCGGTTTTTATGTCAAGTTTAGATAGTAGTAAAAGGTGGGTGTTGATATATTAGCAAAATATGCCTAAAATGGTAATTTCGGCGGCCATCTTGGAAAATGGCCGACAGGGACACATATTGCAATGGCGTGTGATTGGACAAACATTGTTAACATGCATTTAGCATATTTTTATGACTAGTATAGACATAAGTAAAAGGCAGGTGTTGAAATATTAGCAAAATATGCCTAAAATTGTCATTTTGGCGGCCATCTTGGAAAATGGCCGACGGGGGTGCAAATTGCGATGGCTCATGATCTTAATCTGTTCGTGTTCCTTTTCTCTACATCTGTGCCAAATTTCATGCTTTTATCACAAAATGCACGATAGGTTAGCTATGCCGCCTCGCTAATGGTACGCCTATACACAGCTACATGGAATGCACAGCGGACTGGATTGACTAGTTGTCAGAAGGTCATCAGGATTTTCTCAAATGCTTCTTGGCATTGATCTGACCATACAAATATAAGTCAAAATCCTCAATTCCGTGACTAATCTTTGGCAAGTAAGGTTTGACGATTTATTTGACTTCAAAGGACATTTTAGAAGGTTTTTTAGCCCACATGTCCCTCTGGAAAATGTCGGCAATTTCCACAGGAGGGGGGTAAAGTTTCTACAGGGGTAAATTTTAAATAATGGTCCAAATAACGTTTAGTATAGCTCAAATTGTTCGTGTGATAACAAGGAGTAAAAAGTCTATGGTGACCTGTCTGTAAAATGCATCGTTATGGAGATATACAGCAAAATAGGCTAAAGGTCAAATGTTTATACAACAAAGGTCAATGTCTTATACTGGTTTGATTGAGTTTAAAAGTATCTTTAAAATTTATAAAATTACATTGATTTGGGTAATGAGTTGGGTATATTTGCCTTCTTGGCATCTTCTCGTGGTTACAGGGAGGGGGTACTTTCCCCACACACTTCAATGGGGGACAAAA
Source organism: Ophioderma brevispina (assembly GCA_023653785.1). Classification (NCBI taxonomy): domain Eukaryota; kingdom Metazoa; phylum Echinodermata; class Ophiuroidea; order Amphilepidida; family Ophiodermatidae; genus Ophioderma; species Ophioderma brevispina. Next base: position 40,021 of record JAMKCH010024292.1, on the reverse strand, counting down.
TTCCAGATGCTACAGTGTAGGTATACCCTACATAATTGTGTCCTACAACGTGCCGTAAGTATGGATGACAAAATTCATTTTCACCAAATTCACAGTCAGACCTGTCTGAGATAATTTCTCAAACAACAAATGGAGCTCTCTCGTGTGTTCTTCTCATGTCTGACTGTACACAAGGTGGTCATCCACATAGGCCTAGCAATTTTCTATGGGACTCTGCTACTACTCTGTTCACTAATCTTTGCAATGTTGCGGCAGAATTTTTGCCACCAAATGCCATTCTTTTGTATTGGTATATGCCATCGGGTGTATAAAAGGTTGACATTTCTTTGGCACGGTCAGTCAGAGGAACATGCCAATAGCCCTTTAACAAATCAAATTTGCTAACAAATTTGGCATATGCAATCATCATTCCACGGGATCGGAAATGAGTCGGTTTTGGAACAGAGGTAGACTTTCCGGAAATCTGTGACAAAGTTAAGTGAACCATCAGGTTTGGGAACCAGAATACATGCGGAAGCTCCATTCACTAATACTGTTCTCAATTATATCACTGTCTATTATGTGTTTCACCTCATTTCTGATATGTTGCAACTTGATTGGATTCACCATATAAGAATGTTGCTTGGTCGGCTCTGAGTCGCCTGCATCAATGTCATGGTTTATGACATGTGTCTCACTGGGTAGGAAATATATATATTTTCCCACTTGTGAATTAATTCTTACAATTCACCTTGTTGACCTTCTGGGAGATGACCTAGTTTCTTGACTAAATTGGCAAGTATGTCAGAATTTTGCAATTTGACACCATAATCACTTTCTTTGTTTACAGCGCCATCTTGATCAGCTACTGTTTGTATGATGTCATCATTTACACTCTTATCACTAACACTGGTAGACACTAAACACACAGGTTTTGTGGTGACATCTCTTTCTTTATAATCTTTATATTCATATGACAAAATTGTCGACTTAAACGTATACCTGGTGTTTTGATCACATAGTCAAGGTCTCCCACTTTGTTTTCAATCTCATATGGTCCAGAATATTTGGCTTGCAAAGGATGCCCTTGTATTCGAAAAAGTGCCCAAACGTCGTCTCCCGGTGTCATATAATACATTGTCCGTGTGACTGAGTGTCCTACCACTCATCTGTCTATTGTGTTCTCTATTGAGTGCTGTATGCATCATTGTATCAGAACTGTACCCAAATGGCCTCGTCTACAAGGTCACGTACATGTTGATATGGTAGCTAGGACACTCTCATGGTGGACACTCAGTTTCTTTACACCGGTTTGAATATTCTGTTTCTGGCATATTTGTCATACCATGTTTTCATTTTTGCCTGGCTCTGTTTGAGATTCTCTTTGCCAATTTCTGTGGCTCTCTGGAGCCTGTGTCTGAAATGTGGCACATAGTTAAAAATTCAGGATTTTCACATAACCAATTTTCTTTCAGTAGTTTCAATGGCCCTCTTAGTTTGTTACCAAACACCAACTCAAATGATCTGAATCCTAATGGCGCTTGTACAGCCTCCCTGGTAGCAAATAACAGAAGATGAACTCCCTCATCTTAATCCCTCTCAAATTCAAAAGAAATAAGTTTTGATCATTGTTTTCAATGTTTGGTGGTACCTCTCTAGGCACCCTGTGATTCTGGGTGGTATGCTGAAGAATTGTTCTGAGCATTTCCCAACTAGTCCATGACTTGTTGGAACAAACCTGACACGACATTTGATACTTGATCAGACTGAATTGATTTTGGAAGGCTTGGTGAAAAACTTGGTTAGCGCTTTCACTATATTCTGTGCCCTAATATTTCTCAAGGGATAGCCTCAAGGAATCTTGTCGAAGCACACATGATTGTCAATAAATACTGATTTCCTGACTTGGTCTTTGGAAGCGGTCCTACGCAATCTATTATGATCCTACTAAATGGCTCATCAAATGCTGGTTTTGGCTGTAAGGGAGCAGTAGGAATTTTGTTGATTGGGCTTGCCCACCGTTTGACATGTGTGACAAGCTCTTTCAGCTTGAATTCATCACTTTCATCTTCTTTCTGAACTGCACGAATCCTCTCCAAATAGGATAATCATCTTCCTAGATAAAATTTCTAATCAGATTACCTGTTTTCCCATAGCGTGTTTAGATTCAAGTCCAAAATGCTTGACCAATTTCATCAAATCAGGCTTTTTCAGCTCCTCAAACTTCTCCCAAGTTAATTTCTTCAATAAACTCTTCTGGCTTAAACTCCACTGTGACTCTACAACAAAATATTAACTTGTAATACACACAAACTTTTGTATGCCAAAAATGTGCACAATGTTTACAATATTATCACACTTTCAATGTGTAAATTTTAAACAATAAGCCTCAAATATAGCTCAATTCAATTCAGTTACGACGTCTCGTGGACGCCAAGGTCAGAAATACCCTTTAAACACAAAGAAATGAGCCTTGTGCACAAATGATTTGAATTTTGAACAGTACAGGTTAAGAGCCCCTAATTTCTGTTACAGCATCACATGGATGCCAAGGTCAGAAATAACCTTTAAACACAAACAAATGAGCCTTGTGCACAAATGATCTGAATTTTGAACAGTACAGGTTAAGAGCCCCTAATTTCTGTTACGACGTCTCGTGGACGCCAAGGTCAGAAATACCCTTTAAACACAAATGAGCCTTGTGCACAAATGATTTGAATTTTATATAGTATGACACTGATTTATTATGCTTTTAATCAAATTGATTGGTTCAAGAATTTGGTATGTCAAAACACAGTTGAAATTCAATAATGATACACTCATTGTTAAGATTTTACTGTCTTACTAAGTTAACATATGTCCAGAATTAAAGGAAGCGTTGCAATTCAATGATCCCCGACATGTCCTCACAGCGAAGACTCCAAAATGACAGCAAGCAAAGTCATATAAATCCACGGGAAATATAATCCATGGGAATCTTCTTAGTCCTGAAGATAACTTTTTTCACAAGTCTTCTGAGACAAACTTTTTTTTTACTTAAACAAAAACAAATATATCTCTATAGTATTTTTGCAATAAAAATCTGTTATAATTAGCCGTTAACAAAAAATACATTTTCAAATGGACTCTTTCCACTCAAATCATTTATGTTACTTGTAAAGAATGTTTTAACGTTACAGCATGCAGTCTCAATTCTGGGTAAAGTTACAAACTACGGAATTGTCTTCAGAAGCTATATACATTTGGAACATGGGTGTTACAGATCAAGAATAGACATTCATGATCTTCTCCGTTTGTCGTAAGTCAACTTAAACAATTTATTTTTAATTAAAGCACGATACAGCGCGCTAAATTACTGATAGGAAACTTCGGGTAAAGTTGCAAACTTGTTGTCCATCTTACTAAGTTAACATATGTCCAGAATTAAAGGAAGCGTTGCAATTCAACGATCCCCGACATGCATCCTCACAGTGAAGACTCCAAAATGACAGCATGCAAAGTCATATAAATCCACGGAAAATATAATCCATGGGAATCTTCTTAGTCCTGAAGATAACTTTTTTCACAAGTCTTCTGAGACAAACTTTTTTTTTACTTAAACAAAAACAAATATATCTCTATAGTATTTTTGCAATAAAAATCTGTTATAATTAGCCGGTAACAAAAAAGTACATTTTCAAATGGACTCTTTCCACTCAAATAATTTATGTTACTTGTAAAGAATGTTTTAACGTTACAGCATGCAGTCTCAATTCTGGGTAAAGTTACAAACTACGGAATTGTCTTCAGAAGCTATATACATTTTGAACATGGGTGTTACAGATCAAGAATAGACATTCATGATCTTCTCCGTTTGTGTAAGTCAACAATCTATCTATAATTAGAGCACGGTACAGCGCGCTAAATTATTGATAGGAAACTGTGGGTAAAGTTGCAAACTTGTTGTCCATCTTACTCCCTGTGCTGCCGTTCCACGAAACAACAAAACAAAACCGGCGTATTAGCACTTTTGGCTACCTGAGAAAAATAGCATCTTTTTAAGTACATAGTGCAATTTATGGGAAATAACTATATCGGTTAAATACAAATGCAATGACTCACTGGTAATTTTGTCACAAAACGTTATACCGCAAACTTGATGATACTACCTTTTTCCATGGGACACGAAAATCAACTTTCAAAATTTGTTATTGACAAAACTATCTGGTTTAATTGTACCTAAATCAAAATCGTCAAAAATAATAGATACTGCATGCTTCCGTAGGGCGGGAAATGCAATGGTTGATGTATCATTTATGGAATCTGTCTGTCTAGCTTTGTATAGGGATCATCATCGGCATCATCATTGTCAAAATTATTGATGTCATCCAGATTAATAAAACACCCAATTGGCATTGAAGAAGCATTTAATGGAGTTGCATTGTTATTGGCATCTTTTGCATCGCAATATCCCTTAATATTGTGTCTGTCATCCTGCTCTTCTTGAGCAGCAGTAATACCAATCTCAACCGGCGAATAATTGGAATCTAACTCTTTGTTATTAAGGATATCTTTTGGAAGTGAATTGCTGCTAATGCAATTACGTGTGTCATTTTTCACCGCCTGTTCAGAAGGATTTTCTACATCTTCATTGAGTATATCACCAATACCAATTGCATTGTCAATAGGCAATGCCGAAGCTGTGAAATTTTGTTCCAGTACAGAGGACTGTTCAAAGAAGTGTGAGATATCTTCTAAAAGAGCAGTCGGGTTTTCTACAGGCCCGTGTGAATTAAGCGACTGTTCAGAAGGGTTGTCCAACGACGAAGCACATTGCTTTTCTGTTTCAAGGGAATGCTGTGCGTGTGAAGGAGACGAGGCACTATTATTCAAGCATGGTGGGGACTGAGTTCTTTCACTGCGAGGTGAAAAGATGTTGGAATTTGTTATTTGTGGGTTACCTCCTGTATTCGTTGCCCGACCTTCTACATCTGTATTGTTCGACACCAGTGACGGATTTGTATTACGTGGTACATATCCAGGGGTTGCTGATTGTTCACTAGTTACAGGTTCGGCTATAGGAAAACGATTTGCCATTTCTGTACTATTATCTACCTCATAGCACTGATTATTTTCCTCGACGGAAACTTCTGGAATACCAGCACCTATCAAAGAGTATTCAGACATTTCGAGAGAGTTATTATTAGTTAAGTGATTTGTAGCTTCGTCGCCGATGTCATCACTGGTAGCCATTTGAGAATAGTCATACACATTGTCTGGCAAAGAGGGACGAGCAGTCCTTGCGAGCGAAGAACTGTCCGGTGCATCTGATTGGCGGTTCAACGGATATTCAAGAGCAAGTTGCGTATCTATTTGTTGTGGCATAGCCACGTCTTCGGCGGTTGCAGGTTGTTGTTCGGATTGACTTATTGTTATCCTGGAATAATCATCAACGATTGATGGACCTGTTGAATTTCTCATACTTGAATTAATGGTTTGGCTTGGTACGGATTGCTGTGTAGGTTGATTTATTTCGAGTGGTTGACAAGAAAGACCCACTTGGGAATAATTATTAATTGAAATGGGGGATGTACCTCTTACATATGAATGACTGGATTGGTTTGGGGTTTCATCTTGAACAGGCGTATGTTCTGAATTACTAATATTCTGATGTAATGTACTTGTTGGCTGATTGACAGTTCGGTCTGAAGACACGGTCATTCGAGAATAATCGTCTATGGCTGTTGAATTCATTAGCTCTGAATTGTTGTGTTGTGAAATATTCCGAGGCGGTATGTCCGTGGGTAAACTTGGGATCTGGTCTGAATTTGAGGACACCGGAGTATAGTCAGCAGTGTCTGCTGGAATTGGAATTCCTATTTCTGAATTGCTGTTTTGGTTTTGCGTCCTATTTCCATTAAAGGCATTATGGTGAGTTGGTCGAGATGGGTCGTCCTGTGACGTACCGTTATTCCGTGGTTGATTTGCGATTTGGTATGAAGAAATACACGGTTGAAAAATCTCCGATAGATCTAATGGACGAGGAGCAGTACTTGCAGGATGATTGTATGCTGATTGCAAAGAAGGTGTGCCTTGCGGCTGGGGACGAGAAGGTGAGTTGGTAGCGCCTTCTATATGTGAGCTGTCAGTTATTGGTGTCGATATTTCACTTGCAACTATATTGGGTGTTGAATGGCATTCCTCACTCTGTGACAATATGGATGGTAATTCATTTATTTTCATGTATGGGTCTATATTTTCGGCGAATTCATGGGATCGTTGTTTGATACTCATTCCATCTTTAGTATTGGGCTCAGACTGTTGAACAGAGACATTCGCCGCAGGCAAATCCAACCCGCCTGCGTGAGGATTGCCATTTTTGCTGTTTTGAGATAGGTATGTTGGATTAGTTGGATGCTGATTCCGTAATGGTACCAAATTGCCCGTGGTTTCGTTTTTCTTTTCTTTCACAAAGCATGGGGGAATTTGAGATGCTTTAACATAAGGATCGACTGCAGAATTTAATGGTGCACTTATAGGCTGGCATGTTGGAGTCGGATGTCCATTTGGGATTTGTTGATTGATGGTCAGCAAAGTATTTCTTCCAGGGAGTGGTATAGAAGTGTTAAAGCCACCAACCTGGCCTTGTGTCTGTTTATTTTTTATTGCTCTCGCAGAATGTTCATATCTGTTAATGTGGCTTCCTTGTTGGGGAGGCGGACACTGAGAGACTTTTGAGTAAGTGTCAGCCTGGGATGTTTCCGGAGTCATTTGCCTGTGATTGTTAACCCGTTGACTTACATCGTCCATGTGATTACGACCATACGGTTGTGTGCTACAGATGTTTCGAGGCATATCTGGAATCTCTGACATTAACCTGTTGTTTGTGGTATCAATTGTGGTCTGTGTGGGGCTGACACTACTATTAATGGTTTCTTCAGTTGATGTAGTGTCCGAAAAAGACGGAAGTTGCGATATTTGTGAGTACGGATCGGAGTTAGCATCAACATTTTGAACTGTATCTTTCACATTCGGAGATAGTCGACAACTTGCTTCGTCCATAGACTGTGTATTGATAGTATGATCTTGTAATTTTGGAATCTGTGACATTTTTGCATAGCTCGACGAATCTGTTGAAGTTTGGGGAGAAGAAGAAAAAACAGTTGATCCCTGATTTGGTGCAGGGATACTGCACATTTGAACAGGAGAACACTGGGACATCATCGAAGAATTAGGATGCCGTGTTCGAGATTGCTCAATCGTATCCGATGGCATGCTTACGATGTCCCTATTTTCAAGTGATTGCATATTAGGTGTTCTTTGCTGCATAACTGGTATCTGCGACATTTTGGAGTAACTATCTAATGCCATTAAATCATGTGCCAAGTTAGCGGAGGCAGTTGTTTGACTTTGGATAGATCCAAGCTGTGGGATTGTCGGATTTCCACCTGGTACATCGGACGAATGGTTCTGATGCTGGGTAAGGGAATTCAATGGATTTGTTGTCCGCGAAGTGGCTTCTACAGCTTTCAAAAGATCGGGATGCTGTCGTCCTACTTTCATATAAGGCGGTATTGTTTCAAACGGATCTATTTCATTGGAATTGAAAAGGGAATGTATGTCTAGCATAGGAGTATTATCCGTAGCTGCAACGTCCGAAGGTGTCGCTGTAGCCATCTTCAACGCACCACTATTGTCGCCTCCTGGCAATGGCAGCATTGGAACAAATTCTGTGGATGAAGTTGGGCTAGGTAAAACACAACTATCTGCACTTTCAGAGAAGAAAAACGTATCATTATTAAGCGGTGCAACGGTGCCTGCATCTTTTGTGTCAACGTCGCGGTCTTGGTGCTGCTGCGCGCTATCAAAATCACTTGCCACTGCCTGCATGTCAAAGTCAGTCAGATTTGTCGAGGAATTACTGCACACCAACTGCGATGGGTAATCGAAACTTTCTTCTTCAGGCACAAAAAACTGTCCATGCCATTCCTGGATAGGATTTGAAGAGACAAAACATGCAATCAGAGATATTTAAAGGATTTGAAGAGACAAAACATGCAATCAGAAATATTTAAAAAATGTAAAAAAAAAATCCAGTGTTAAAATGCACTCTAAGTGGTAATCTAAATCCGTATAAGTAAAATTTAATCTTCCCAAGATAATTCCATATGGGATGGTTATAGTCTTTTCCAGGGAAAGATTAAATTTAATAAACAGAAAAAAGTGTTGAAATTATAAAGATGATACTTAAAGGTAACTTATCTTACAAAAACTTCGCTCTAGAGAAATACTGTAGTTTGTTATTATTATTACTTCTTTAGGCTTATGTGATGATGAAGATGAAAATAATAAGATGATGATGATCATCATCATGATTATAGTGATGAAGATGAAAATATAATAATAAGATGATGATGATGATGACGACGAGGATTTTGGTTACTGTATAGAATATAACAGGAAATCTGTCAAAAACGTTATGATCCATGCAAATGCAAATGGCGCGCCCGCAGGCGGAGTGCCCATCTCTCTGTCTTTGGTGTTTGGGCCAGACTCCCTCATATAATATTGCTGTGGGGGGTTCGCCACTCCTCCCGCACAGCCAGTCTGTTTTGTATTCCCAGCATATGCCGGTGTAAAGAAACTGAGTGTCCCCCATGAGAGAGTGTCCTAGCTACCATAGCAACGTGTACGGAATAAACCGTGACCTTGTAGACGATGCCCTTTGGGTACAGTACTGAAACAAATGATGCATAAAGCACTCAATGGAGAACACAATAGACAGATGGGTGGTAGGACACTCAGTCACACGGACACTGCATTATATGACACCGGTACCCATTTATACTCCTGGGTGGAGAGAGGCAAGCGAGGTAAAGTGCCTTGCCCAAGTGCACAACACATTGGCGACAGTGGGGCTCGAACCCACAACCTTATGCTTATAAGCGCTGATCCACTGCACCACATGTGCCACTACGACCCATACGTCCGGATGATATTAAACAGGAATAATACTTACTTTATCCATTCGTGGGTCCTTCTTGATAAAGGGGTCTGGCACTGTCGGCTTTCTAATGCGATAAACAACGCAAGCCACAAGGATTGCAATAACCACGATGCCCAATGGAATGACGACTGCTGGAACTACGACGAAAACTATAATAAAATAAAAAATCTTGATCACTTTATTGCCGTACTGTATTATTATTATTTTATTATTATACGGTTGTGAAATCTCCGATAGATCTAATGGACGAGGAGCAGTACTTGCAGGATGATTGTATGCTGATTGCAAAGAAGGTGTGCCTTGCGGCTGGGGACGAGAAGGTGAGTTGGTAGCGTCTTCTATATGTGAGCTGTCAGTTAGTGGTGTCGATATTTCACCTGCAACTATATTAGGTGTTGAATGGCATTCCTCACTCTCTGACAATATGGAAGGTAATTCATTTATTTTCATGTATGGGTCTATATTTTCGGCACTTTCATGAGATCGTTGTTTGAGACTCATTCCATCTTTAGTATTGGGCTCAGACTGTTGAACAGAGACATTCGCCGCAGGCAAATCCAACCCGCCTGCGCGAGGATTGCCATTTTTGCTGTTTTGAGATAGGTATGTTGGATAATTTGGATGCTGATTCCGTAATGATGCCAAATTGCCCGTGGTTTCGTTTTTCTTTTCTTTCACAAAGCATGGGGAATCTGAGATGCTTTAACATATGGGTCGACTGCAGAATTTAATGGCGCACTTATAGGCTGGCATGTTGGAGTCGGATGTCCATTTGGGATTTGTTGATTGATGGTCAGCAAATTACTTCTTCCAAGGAGTGGTGTAGCTACTAACTATTATTATTATTATTATTATTATTATTATTATTAGTATTAGTATTAGTAGTAGTAGTAGTAGTTGTTGTTGTTGTTGTTATTTTCTTGTTAGGTCTAGGGGCAATTTCCCCTAAAAACATGACATGAGTCCGCTCCGTGATTTTTGAAAAGTGCAAAAAAGTGCAGTTAAGGGGCGTTAGGGATAAGTTACCAATCGAAACCGGTAAAGAGACTCTTCTGGTGTTATCACGAATTTCTTTGGTAAACGTTTTAAAATGATTTTGTTGCGTGTTATTTGAGGTAGAATTTGACTTGGGATCAATTTCAAAATTATCTTGGCAGAAAGAATAGTTATTTATTTGGGCCTATTAAAAAATATCTGTTAGCATACCTGGCACTGGGCTACACATTTCATGTTGTTGGCTTTGCGTTGGCTCTCCCTGCAAAATGAAGGTATCCTCATCAATATTCACAGCCGACACTCTAAAATCAAACAGGATCTCATCATCACCTAAATCGCAGTCCACACTCACGTTTGCTGTTGTTGTTTTAACTTTTACTTTCGTCCATTGGTCTTCGGAGTTCCTTCGGCGATGCTCAACGTAATAGTGTGATATCGGACCATTAGTATGCAATGGGGCATCCCATGATAAAAACATACGCGAAGACGAAACGGGCGATATATCTCGTAGGATAGGAGGGCCAGGAGCTGAAAAAAATTATGTTAAAGGGTACCAGTAACCATGAGACATACTGATGTGGCTTTGTGCGCGAATTTCACGGACATACTACAGTACACACATGCGTAAATACAGTACTAATTATAATTTAATATTGTCGGGAGTATAGTGGGACAGAATTACAAGAATATTTCCTTTTGCGCATGGGTAATTATGTCAATCAGTTTCCAAGGCATCGGTTTTTGTGATTGACATTTAGAAATGGGATAATCTCAAGATAAGTGCAACTTTTATTTAAAATAATAATTATGTTATTATCATTCATTACTCTCGTATAAGCTTATGTGTGGGTTAAGGGGAAATTGGCTATTGTTATGCACTAGTTAAGACGTTAGGGCAAAATTTCGTTTCCCCTGAACGTTATCATTTGTTTGCGCTTTATCCCGTCAAAGGATATGAATATTAATTTATGCAAATTAAAGATAATCCACTAGAATAACAAAGGATATGAATATTAATTAATCTAAATAATAATTAGAGCTCATAATCTCCCCTAAGTATCATTTTAAAGTAATTATTATTATTATAATTTATTATTATTGTTATTATTATTCTGAATGTTATTATTATCTTATTATTATCGTAATTATTATTTATTATTATTATTATTATATTTGCAAGTTAGATTGAATTTAACCAGCAAACCTCTCACCTCTACCCATCCATCCATCAACTTCTAAATTCATCGTTAATTGAAAGGGAAAAATACAATAAAATATTCGCAGGTTAAAAATAACTGGTTTCAATTTTAAATTTGTGTAATGATATGTATATCGGTAATGTGTTAAGATATCATTAGTATATTTCATGTTTAGTTCATGCATTATATGTAACACGTCCCGGTAACACGTACGCTCTGATCCAATCAGGCTAAAGTATTGGAATTTGAAAATAGAGGAATCTTATTATATACAGCTTGATAACTGTACGCTATTTTTAGAGCGTATTTGACAATGTTATAGAATATATTATTACACCTCATGAATATTAATGAAACTAATCATGTTATTCATTGACTGATTCCTGTAACTACGAGTTTGGCTTGAGTATATCAAATCTTTTCACACATGCTACTAGTGTACTACCAATAAAAACAATAATAAAGCAATCCTGTTATACATTTATTAATATGCACAATAAAACTGTTGTTTTACCTCCGATTTTGGTAGTAACTCCGACGGAATTTGACCGATCACCGCATAAATCCCCCGTATTACAGGCCTGCACTTCAAAAAGGTAGGTTGAATACCCAAATAGATCCGTTATAAAAGTTTCTAGTCCTTTCACATCTACTGTGTTTTCGCCCTCTGTAGGTTCCACCATTTTGTATTTGACTTTATAGTGTTCTATTATTCCTCTGGCTTCCTTAGGAGGTTCCCAGGACAGGCCGACAATAGATGAGTTTGTGTTTGTTATGATTAGGTTGAGAGGAGCAGTTGGAGCTATAAGACAATACAAATAGTGAATTAAAATAATTTCAACTATTTTGCAATAATTAAGAACCTGAAGTGGGGGAAAACAAGGTCAAGCCCCATTGAATGCAATGAACGTTGACCTTCTATGCCTCCTATATCGGAAACTAAGCATTGAAGGCAGTCAAAACTATTCCTTATTTTAATCTTATTAAGCGTCACCAACGATTTGCACCATTTTTTATCCAAATCGGAGCAACTTTAAAATTTGACCCCTGAACTGAAATTGAGCCTTTTTGTGGATTTTTGCTGTTTTTAGCCTAAAACTCTAAAACTTCTAAAACTATAAAAATATTTAATCACTCAAACTTTTGTACTTGAGATGTGTTAAAATGTTTGCTAGCTCCCGGGTTACTAATTTCTAGGATCTTCATTTGCTCTTATTTTAGTAAAATACAAACAAGGAGTACAATCCCGGAGATTTTGATTGTTCTCCTATGAAAACAAGTCTTACTGGTCAGGATTTCACAGACAGACACTCAGTTCACAAAAACTGCTAAGTCTATTTCGTCAGCAAATCTCCTTAGGTGTGTTACAGAAAATACGTTTGTTGTTATATTTACTGGCTTAATGGCTTTACATACTTCCTTGTCCTGTTGTGCCGATTTCTCTAGTAGATGGAGGGCCTGTTCCTGCGTTGGTAAAGGCGGCAACCCAAACAAGATATTGCGTGAAAGGGTCTAGATTATCCACAAAAGCGGAAGTGGAGGTTCCATCGTCTGTTATTCTTGTAGAAACGTCACCTGGATGAAGTCGAGTAATAAATTAATAACAACGGACACGAACCACATCAAGTTAGACTGATCAAATTACATGTATATTCCTTAAATCCATAAATTCCATTTTTTGCCACTTTTAAAAAATCACGGAGCGGACCCTTGCCTTGTGTTAAGTGGAAAATTGCTAGATCTAACAAGACAAAATAACGCTACGTCTCTTTTTTGCGGTGACGATCAGGTTGGTAGTCATTTTCCTCTATGGACGTAAGGGATACATATGAAGAGAGAAAGAGAGCTAAACGACTGAAATTACATAGACTCTACAACCCAAGCCCGCGGACTTCCAGTCAGTGTATACATTCCAGTACCTCTGTGTAATTCACGTGTTTTGGACAAGTCCATTGTATAATTGAGGGCGTGGTATTAGGATCGACAGGTCCAGGGGGTGGCAACCTATAAAACAGGGGTCTCCAAATATCGTTTATAAGCTCTTTCATTCCCACTTACCGTCACAATCCGGTCTATGATGGGATCGGCAATAGGAAATTTCATAGCCTTGTATGACTCCATTTTTACCGCTCTCTAGCGGTGCCCAGGAAATTTCCAACACGTTTGGATTTCCCAAAACCTCCTCTATTGATACATCTTCGGGTGCTCTCGTTGGTGCTGTAAGTTTAAAGTGAAGATAATGATTACATAAATTTGTTGGTTTTAATTAAAGATACCCCGTCCTATTGCAAAATTATAATTTTCTTTGTTTCATGGAAAAATCATCGTCAACATACCTAAAATTCCAAATTTAAATCCGCTACACCCTTTTAACGTGAACATTAATTGTGTGTATTGCAAATGCCCGTTGAATAATGTACAAATAATATCGGGAAACCGTATCGAATTGGTTAATGGGAAAGAGTTCAGCCAAATGTTTTGCAGATGATACCAAAATTTCAGGTTTGATGGCGTGAGTGATGGGGTCAAGGCTATAAAGGATCGGGTAGTACCCATTTAAGAACAAAATATAAATAAAAAGTTGCATAAGCTTTTGTATTACTATATAATTTTATAAAGTGATTTACTGACATTACTTTAGATTAATTTCTTGTCGTGTGAAATAATCAGTAAAAACTAATTTTATTTGGAGTGTATGGACTACTTTTTATGAGTACAAGCTTAAGTAAAGTGTTTTCAATGGGGATGGTTTACATAAATGTGCTCATTATTATAGCCAAGATGACAAATCTAATGTCAAACCGAATATTGTATTTTGTAATAACGTCTATTCACTTTAAACAACCCTGTGAAATTATGGTATTATGGATGTGAGTCCCCACTACAATAGATATACGGGTATACGGCTGGTGTTTTCAAAACAAGGAACAATCGGTGACATAACGTACTAAAACTAAAAGTAGGGGACTGTGGGTGTGAGAAAGACAAACTGCACATATGTTAGTAAACTTGGTGAAAAATTTGCTAGAGGTTACATTAGCATTACTTCCGATATGTGTCTTTCGGGTGGTAAATCGTTGTCCACAACCTTACATGCGAATTTCAATTATGTAAATACATACCCCCTTCTAGAGTGCGAGTTGGTTGGTTGTTCACCACCCTTGTCCCTTAAACTTGTGGTTATTTGCTCGGATTCTGATGTCGTAGAGGTGTGTAAGCTTGAAGTTCTTTAATTGTATAACTGATCGTAGCTTCGGGTACTGTAACATTAGCCCTGCCGGATTTTGAGGATACAGAAAATTTGAGTTGAGTGATAGTAATACAGCAGCATAACATATAGGCCCAATGTTTATTTATGAGCTCGGCACCGCCTCTCAAGGAAAAGGATAAAAATATTACGTTTAATTGATTCAATGTCATCCTATTTTTAATGTGATTTGAAAAAATGTGTTTCACATGGCCACAAGGTACAGTTTTTCACGCATAAGAATAGCAATTGCTAGGTTGTCGAAAGCGCAGCCTGCAATACAAATGCTCTGAGGACAAGATTAATTTCTGTCCAAATATTAATGTAGTAATTTGTTGCATTATATGCATGAGTAGTTTTGGGATAGTAAATCTTTCCTTTGGGTTTCGTACCATATGGTCGTCCACAACGCTGTTTTCCATCCGATGGTCATGTTAGTTTTGGTAATATGCCATTTGGGTCAGGTCGGTGGTTTCCATTGGACATTAGTTCTGATTGCTAGTGGGCAGTGGCACTAACATCAACAGGGGTACCTGGAGCTAAAATGAATAAGATTATAAGAAATACACCAAAATGTGTTGCCATCTGCACAAGATTGTGGTTAGTGGAGGAATGTTTATTTTAAACCGTGTCTTTTGGGATACAGAAATATATCATCAATTGACCAAGTTCTGCACGCATTTGTTTTTTCGGCCGCCGCGTTTGTTATACCAGTACTCGATTCTACACTGATGAACTTATGCCAAACCCCAAATTGATTAGTTTTGGTGATTATTCTCATTGCGAATTAATAAATAATGGGATAGAAAAAATAAAAGGTTGTGGTACACTGTAAAAACAATTTAGGACTAGTCCAAAAACCACTGTTTGCACCATTATTTTTAAGAATTTTGAAATATCTGAACCACTTTTATTTAATATTTTTAAATATCTAAACACTTATACTAACATGTTAAAATCTTAAACATGTTTATTGCAGTTGGCAAAAAAAATATTAGGCACTGACTCCAAAATAGGAAATTTACATGTTGAATACTTAATCCTTTGAACACGGCAAGCGACTACAGTCGCCTCAAAACGGTCCAAATATCGTCAAATTTTGTTTCAAAAAGGTCAAATTATTAATTTCCAGTGCATATCAGAATCAGCATGAAAATGTATCTAAATTAGTCCAACAAGCCTAGTCTTTGCTGATATTCTTTTTATATGGCTTTCCAAATGCCCTGCAAGCTTTGTGACGCCTCTCTAAAGCCACTGACATATGTTGTTTTTACGTATAACAGAATTTGGCCCCGGTCGAAAGGGTTAAAAAAACAACTACTTTGCAACCACGATTCTATAAACATTGGTTGCACAGTGTGCGATAAAACCGCCTTTTTACACTGTAATGTCACGTGCTACACCTTTTTTGTAATTCCTCTCCGTGTACAGAAAATCAAAATTCTGTCGAACACTTGCAAGAGAATCGCTCACTTACAATATTTTAAGATTTATATTCATACTCAATCTGGTAGTCAGGGACAGAGGTTATGGGTCCGAAATGTTACTGTAATGTAAGGTTAGTGATTCATTCTTTCAACTTTTGATAACCGGCGATATTTAAATCATATCATAAACTCGAGCATAATTGTCGATGATTTTGTCGCGCTATAACGACAGTGGTGAAAAGTTTCATAGAGAAGCTTAGAGAGATATCTGCAGTATTAAAAAAGTGATCGCCTTACGTTGAGCGCGATCCTGAATACCAGTATAATTTGTAGTTGGTGGGCCGTATCCAGCACTGTTGTATGCTTGAATTACGATTATATAGTCAGAAAAACCGTCAATACCTAAAAAACAAAAAAAAAAATAAAACACACGGTCAACAAAGGAACAAAACACGAATGATGTCCCACCGCCTATCATTTTTTTTTTATCACGGATTGACTAAATTTATAAAGACCGACACTAGTTTGCCTGGATATTGTTTTTACGAGATTGTGGTTGGATACCAAATTCTTGTATCAATCATTTCTGATCAACAAAGATAATAATTCAATTGTAAAATAATATATCATTATGACAGTGAGTTGAGCCATGTGATAGTTTTTACTAGCCACATGCATGAAAAGAAACCATGTGATATCAACATGATAGAAACTGACTTGCCCTATATTCGTCCAATAGTAAACATGTCAATGGTTTCGCTTTCGTTGAAATGCAAAGTCAAAATTTGACCTCATGATATATTTTATACTATTACACTCTTAGGCACAATTATATGTAATATATCTTTTGTTAAAGGCTAATTTTTTATTTTTAAAGGCAATTTTCTGACATTGAAATTGACTGATCTCCGTAACAAAGCGTATTGTATTTTTTGTGGTTGTGACGGTATTTGCGTGGAAGGGTACGTGGGTCTGTGCGTGGTGGTGGATATGCGTGGATGTGGATGTGAATTCAATCACAGTGTTATTTGAATTTGTATTTTTTACATTTTTATTAACTCCTCAACCGTTTTGAAGTTTTTTGAGGCACCTATTTTTCATTTATTTGAGTTCTCTGACTCTTTTTTGTGTCGCCTGCCTAAGGCAGAAAGACACATAGGGATCACTTTGTCAAGTCTGTTGTTGATGTCTGTTTTGAAAATGGTTAACATTTGACTGTATATCCACATACTAGTACTTTGATGGATTAAACCAAATTTGGGGTCCACAGGGTGCAACATACATTCCCCATTTGATGACGACTCAAAGGTCACAACCAAGGTCAAATTTCATGTGAGGTCAAGGGGGGTTTTGTAGGATAGGCTGAAAATGTGAAATTGACATCATTTGAAAAGTTGAATGTTTTCAATTTGTACCAATCTTGGTCTCTGGAGTTTACATGCAATCCCGCATGTTGTTTATTAGGTCAAAAAAAAGTCACACATATCAGTAACAAAGGTCCCATGTGAGGCTATCATTCACAACCGCGACGGCAGGCGACACAAGCGTCCCCGAGGACCGATGTATTTTTTTTTATCCTTTCCTGATAGTGGGTTGATAATTTATACCTGTCCTAAATGACCACACTTTTGTACAATGTTCCAGCTGAGTACCATCCATTTTGTTTAGGGCGTCTGAAAAAGAATGTGCCAAATAGCCCCAGTATCTGTTTCATTTTGATTCCGGTAATGAATGGGGTGATGATTGAATGAATGAATGATTGTTTACTAAGTAAGTGAATGAGCAAGGAAGCATGAGGAAAGCTAAGGACAGGATTAACAAATTTAACATGTGACTACCATGGATCGATTATATTCTGCTGGTACCTTCTTCAAAGGTGGACAATTTGTCTCTCAATCAAACATAATCATGGTCGATTAATCTGCCCTGAATTAGGTCGTGCAATAGACCAAACTTGAGCTGGTGTTGTTTGTCAAAGGGCACAAGTTGTAGCAAACGGTTGTAGTGAGTGAAAGTATTGATATCCAATTGGTTTAAACGAAAATTCCCATTCAAATATGGCAATGTAAAGGAAAGCAGGCACGAAGTGGACGTCCCAGAAAGATCAATCCATACTCTTTCAGGCATTCAGCAAGCGTTAGTTGTCTGCGACACATCTTTAGGCAAAACATTGCAGGACGATATGGCAGGCATATCATGATCAGACTATCCTAAGCCAAGCTTCTTGAAAAACCATCTTGAGCTCGAGAATGGTGCCGCAAGGAAACCCCAAAATGGCGGATCCTCATCGATGGCTCGGCTGCGCTTTTGTCGGCAAACACCACAATGGAATATTTGAAAATGAATCGGTGGCTGGGTTAAACCGTCGTAATGTCAATTAGGAGGTGAGGCAGATTATATGGGTTTCCTATGCACCTCCTTAAACTAAATTCGAATGTGATTTTTAGAATCTTTACGACATCTCCTTAAAGTAATTTCGTGTACCAAATCAAAATATTAAATATTGCCTCAACGGGGTCAGGTTTGCGGCCATCTGAATCTAATACGGATCCGTCATATAAAGCGGTCAGATTTAGGTGAAAAAAAAGTTATTTCAGATGATGTCTCATCATAAGGAATCAGAAAATATAATCATTATATATTTAATTTTGTTAAATGATATACGGGCATATTTGGATGTTTATAGGTACAGAGGTTCGTTCGTTCGTTATGCAAGTCCAAAATCACAGTGGAAGATCCGTTCTTTAACCAGCTGATAGTTTCATCATCCAGGTTGATTAGGCCGGGAATTTCTCTTGGGGACTTGTAGACCTCCCAGTTACTATCTATGAGGTGGCTAATGGTTTTTGTGGCTCTCCACAATAGCAGTTTGGTGAAGGTTCTACTCCGATCTTGTGAAGGAAGTTCTTTGTTAGACCAAACGCCAGTTCTGAGTCTGTTGAGGTGGACCCATGCTTCACTATCAAGGTCACAGCCTTGGGCTTGCTAGATGGGATGTCCACAAACTGCTTAGGTTCAAAGTAGAGGATGACTTGCTCATACCATCTGTCATTGATCCAGGTTGATCGATAGGGGATAATTGTGCGTGCAGTTCATGGATTGAGGTAGCAACGTGAAATTCCGTGGAATTCATCTGATCCTCAAAGGGTGTGGTGGTGGGATTAGGCTACAGGGCGTCATCACATTTCTTGGCGAGCCCGATCGTCCGAAGGTTCCTCCTAAGGTTTGCAGGGAGCTCTGCCAGACCAGGAAATTGGAAGGTAGTCTACAGGCGTCGCCAAAAGGCCAACCACTAACAGAGGTAGGCCTATGGGTGAAAAATGTGGATTAAAGGTCATTGAACTTTGATTTGTCATTGTACAGAAGGGCCAAAATGATCTTGACAAAACTGGTGTCAAACCTTTTCATCATTTTCACCCTATTCTGTAACTAACTATTATACGTTGATTCCTTGATGAGACCTAATCATTTGGAGATACTTTTAAAAAAATCAACGCAATTTATATGACTGATCTGTTTAGAATCAAGATGGGCCCCCCCCCCAAAAACGGACCCCGTGTGATAATATTGATTTTGGTACCACCCCCACCTCACGATTCTTTAAGGGGAGACGTCCAAAGTGCTAAAAGTCATGATATTTTAGTTTTAAGGGGGATACTTGGGAACCCATGAAATCTGCTTGACTCTGTTTCCTGACGACTCGAGGTTTTGTTCAAGAAGCTTAATCGTCCGAGCTAAATAATACATTATCATATGACCGCGCGTTCAATTGTTTTCGATGTTGATATTTGATCCCGTTAGGTTTCTTTTTAAACTGACTATCTCCATTCCAAGTGGTAAACGTAGACGATCAACATTTCTTGCAATAAGGATTTTATGATTAATATCGAGGCGTTCCATTAATTATTAAGGTAAGCGAACATTGTTTTTCTTAACGAATTCCTCATTCATCAATTATTGAGGTAAAGCGGCCATTGTTTTTTTTTTAATGAAATAAGAAAATTCCTTATTCTTGGAGTCTTTTCTATTGCAGACATACTGGTGCAAATGAGCACATCTTTTAGAGACTCACTATCGCAAACAAAGGCTGATAACTCAGCCATGAAGCCAGAGTGGTGTAATTTTAGGCACGATGAATTACTAATGCCACTGATAACAGGATCAAACTCGTCTCAATAACTGAAGATAAAGTTGACTTAAAATATTTCCCAACTTTAATTTGGAGACTTTATAATGCACCATCTTGTGACCGTCCATAAAATGATAGACTTCCATCCGCAGCGAGCGACTGGCGTGCGCATTACCGGATTTTGACCCAAGATCAGTGTTGCGCATGCCTCACGAGCAGAAATCGCTCGCTACGACTGAAAGTATATCATGGGTTAAGACTGTCTATAGGACACTTTGTTAAAATTAAAGGAGCCAGTAGTTTTTACTTTCTTGTACAGCTTTTGTCCAAACGAAAAGGTGGGTGCAAAGCAAATGAAAGTAGTGGATTTAAGTTAAATTAGATGAGTTAAGATGGCACGGCTTGGGATCTCCATCGCAATAAGCTGACGTTTCATTTACACTAAATATTAGCATACACACCTCCTTTTTGTTTTAACTCTAAATGGTAAATTCAAACTTAAGGGAGGGGTATGGGGTCTGAGTCAGTGAACTTGAAGTGATTTTTCTTATTTTCCTAAATAGTGGTATTAGTACAGTTACATATCATATTGTAGCCCAATGTCCCATGAAGTTTTAAAAGTTATGTCATTTGACTCTGGTTGCCATGGTAACCACGTAAGGCCTCTGATTGGCTAACCCTAAACTGACCGTAACTAATAACTAAACTACTGGACGAAACTTGGGTGGCATGTGGGCAGGGGGTAAGTACGCAGTGAACCATGAAGCCAGATTTTTGATACCGTTGCCATGGCAACCGGCAACGAACCAATCACATAATTTCATGGCGTATTTGAATGTGGACACAATTTTTGAAAATCGGGCTTCATGGTCACTAACCCATATGTGCGAATATGTGTGTCCAAATTTCATGTGCATATGACACATGTAGCGTTCTCTAGTTCACGTTCGTTTTCGTTT
This sequence comes from Ophioderma brevispina, assembly GCA_023653785.1. Classification (NCBI taxonomy): domain Eukaryota; kingdom Metazoa; phylum Echinodermata; class Ophiuroidea; order Amphilepidida; family Ophiodermatidae; genus Ophioderma; species Ophioderma brevispina. The sequence goes on along the minus strand of JAMKCH010024292.1, from coordinate 19,099 downwards.
TGTTGTTTGCGTATTTTTAACGAAACGAGTTATAGACCTCGAAACATTTAGACAAAATTGAGGGCGCTTTTGATGTGAAATATGGATTTGGGATTTGTTTTTTTAAATTTCATTTCATACTGAATTATCATAATTATTAATGAAAGAATCATCGAAATCGGTGCATCCATTGTCCTGTAATTAATTTTTAAAATAATTGTCTTAAATATCGCGGGGTGATAAAACAATAAAATACATAAAAAATCACTTACCCAGTACATTTAATTACTTTAAATTATGGACAAAATAATATGAGTATTTATTTACTTCGACTTAGCCAAAATAAATGCGTTAAATGGCGTATAAATAATATCTTTTAAAATATCTTAAATATAACCGACTTTCATTTTTCACATGATAAACTATAGGAGACTATGCGTTTTTGGCCAATTTCGTGTACACTGCTTCACTTTGATCAGCCATATCTCGGGAACCGAATGTCCGATTGCGATCGAATAAAAGCATTTTGTAGATTACAATCTACACAATTAAGCCATTGCATTATCTCATTTTCGTAAATGGAACATTTTTTTTAACCAAAGTAGACCATACCCCCCTTCAATAAAATTTACTTGACCAATTATTACAAAATTACATATAATTTGGTATAGTTTAATAGTTTTTATTAATTATTTTACAACTATGAGGTTCCATACTTATGACAAGGTACTTTTTTTGTATGTGGTAAAATGTTCTTACCCGTTAGCGTTATGTATTTGTTGGTGTATTTTCGGTTCTATGCACTCGCCTCTTTTACCAAAGAAGAACTTATCCTAATATAATTCCGTTCGATTCGTCTTCTGACAGTTCTATAAAGAAGAGAGAGATAGAGCCGAAGAAGATGAGAGAACGAAGAATTTTAAAACTGTTATTGACATATGTAGTAAGGCAGCAAGAAATAATTCCCATTCTAGGGAATTCCAGTATAGAAGCCCCCCCCCCCAAAAAAAAAAAAAAAATATGGTTGATTTAATACATTTAAAATTAATCGTGTACTGCAGTGATTGATGATATCCACATTTTGAAGACATTTACAGATTAATTATAATTATCCACTTTTGCTGATTTTTTTTCCATAAAAGGTCCAAAATCTAGAGCAAATTAACAAGAATGGTGCTGAGATGTTCAAAAAGTCCAAAAAGGGATCTTTTTAAGGGTTAGGTCCATTTTTTACAAAAAGTCCACTTTACGAAGTCCCACATCCTCTAAAAATGCGTACGGCCCTGATGTCAACATAGATCCAAAATCGTTAATCGCCTCACGTAATGAATACAAAATATTTATAATAAACTTTAAAAATGCTTCCGAAATCTGACCGGTGAGCGTCTCAGTTTAATATTGCTGTATTTTGTTTTAATATCTTCGTCTTTTCTAAGATTTTCCATTCCATCCACTTTTGTTTTAATGGTACTTGTCGGAATACACCGACTATTCTTCTTCTTATCGTGTCCAACACTGTGGTTCTCAAATATGATCCAGCCAGAGATGGGTACAACGTCTGGCTGCTTCACTGAATTCCGCAAGGTCCTTGTTTGTGCATTGTTGCTCCAGCAGTGGGCAGACCAAGAGATGTTCCATTGTCTGTGGTGCTGTTCCACAACCACAGGTGGTGTCCTGTCCCACTTCTGCAAGGAAACCTTAGATCGGCCAATTCTGGTTCTCAATCTGTTGAGGCATCGACATTCAGCTCCAGGTTGGAGATGCTCACCAGGTTCAATACCGATAGCTATGTTACTTGGTTGATGGCAAGTCTTTCTTTCCACAAGGCGACTCTCTTGACCTCCTTAGAGAGTGTTTCAAGAGGTTGGACTTTGCTTAAGAAACTCTCTCTGGATTTAAGGCGGTTGGCAGCAGGTATCTGTCCAGACATAGGGTGCTTCACATTAGATACTTGGCAGCTAGGCTCTTGCATCATGCTCGCTATATATAACAATTGATTATTAACAAATGCTCTACTTTATCTTTGTTATAAATTACACCGATACTAATTTCTTAAGGATAGCTAATGCAAATTTGATGAAGTGGAGCACTTATCAAGTTCAAGTTCAACATATGTAATTAATTGTCCACTTACATTCCAATTGAGCGTGACATTCCTAGTGTATGTGGACAGTGGGCTGCTCTCTTGATAATTGGATAGACGTAACCTGTAGGAACTGTGAGAGAAGAAAGTACTTTAAAGGCTGACTAAGAGATTTCAATATATATTTTTTTTATTTTTTTTTATATTAATTTTTTTAACACTGTACCGAATTTGCTTTTAACAGAAAAGAAAAAAAACCACGACGCGGCTGTTTACTTATGACATACCACCTATCACTACAACTATGTTTTGTATTGTGTTTAGATGTTGCGAGATATTGATACGTGCACATTTAGATTAAAACTCGAGAGTAGGAAAATAACCCAATTTGTGGAGATTTGTTGTGAACATACTGAAATAAAATTAAATAATTATGTTTTGCCTTGAAAGTAGGTGGAAGGTGATAACTTTTAGCAACATTCACTTGTTGTTTGTGGATTCCGTGGAACCTTTCCTTTCTAGAAATATGTACTTTTATATGTAGAAATTTTAGCTCCATGGGAACTCTGTCTATTTGAATGGTTATCTATAAGGTAATAATAATATAATCAGTCAGTCGATGATATGGTAAAAAGCTTAAAGGTGCAGACAGATGTACAGAAGATCTTTTTTGATTTGTTATTGAGAGGTTATGTTACGTTATATGCATCATGTAACGATCCAATCAAATATACTGCAAGAAAGATGATAGTAATCAGGTTAAGATTTTTATGCAAAATATTTCCATCAACTGATTTCTAGTTCCCCTTAAAGTTACTCCAATAGTGCGCGCCTGGTGAAAACTCTAATTATATAGACAGAATATTTCTATTAAAATATTTCTATTAAACAACAGCAACAACAACAGAAAAAACAATACAAAACAAAACGAAGCATAATTACCTACCAGATTCTTCCGTCGTTGCATTGACTGTTTCCGACCACACACTCCAACATGAACAATGTGAGTAATAATAAACTTTTGCTGCAACTTGTACGGAATATTCTGTGAATGGCTCCAAATTAGTTAACGTTGTTTCCATTGTGTATTGGTCTACTTGCTTCTGCATGCAGGAAAAGAGATAACAAATGAAAAATAATTTCTCTTAATATAATGTCGAAATTCTCTGCCATATATGAGAATTGCATGTATATGTATAAATTGATTTTAAGATAGTCTATACTCAATGTAGGCAAAAGTTAGGTCGAAAACGGGGATTTACTATGGCAGTCTCTTTCTCAGTTTCATTACAAATCTCCTCTTAAACCCTAGTTTAATACATCTTAGTAATATCCTGATAATTAAGGAATAAAATATTGACTTCAAAATCCGTCGGGGTTAGTGGATTAACCCCGCTGCAAAATAGTGTAATTTCCAATAACGGTCATTTAGATTTAAATATTCGTGACCAGGCCAAGGCTTTAGTCAAGTCTGAGTGTGACCGTCCGATACGCGTAATAGCACCCTCCTACCGTCAAGTCTTTGAAAGGACTAGTACTCGAGTTGCGCCGGATATGCTGATTTGAATTCAGTTTGTTGCTGTTAGGATGGCATGTCCTACCCTTTCCTACCCCTGTCAAAAAACGTTTAGAGAAAAAGTGCGATGCAGACAGATCCAGAGACAAAACGAAATAAAAACAGAAAGAAGAAAAACAGAAGGCAAATACGACTGAGTGGGGACGGACTAGCAGCCAAACCACGTCTGTCTAGATGAAAGACTTTTAAAAGAGTTGTTCCCTAATGTAAGGACATTTTGTAATTGCGAATTAACTTACCGTGAGCGAGTTACTTGGTTTATGACAAATATAGATATGGTAGATAAGCAAATTCGTCAGTGTCCATTCTGTTGTATCTTCATACCAACAAAAATGGTGTGCTACAATCGTTTGGCAGAATTTCGAGGGCGAGTTTGGAAGAGCTGCAAGAAGATTACTTAAAGAAATAAATAAATACATAAAATAAAGAAATAAATTAAATAAATATATTACATAAATAAAACAATATTAAATAATCAAATAAAGCAAATCCATAAGAAACACGATTTTGAAGGAAGAAACTATATATAAACAAATAAACAAAGCCAAATACACACTAACAAAGAAACAAAAGGAACATAAACCGCCAGTAAAACAAGTACAAAATGTAGAGAAATATAGAATGATCATTACAAAATAGACCAACATTCGGAAATATTCTGAGTTCGGTATCTGGATTAAAGCTGATCTTAGTGGTATAAACTCCCGCGAGCATTTGTTGAGATTAAACTTTATGTTTGGAGGACCCTAACTTATGATTGCTGTCAATATAGCACGGAGTTTTCCCCTTGTAACGTTGTCGGGCAATTATGCCCCAATTGTCATATTTGTGTGGAAAAAAAAATCATTAAACGCCAGAGCGACACAATCAGTGAAAAAGAAACTTAGGTGCTTAAAAACACAATTACATGTTTAAAACCCATTGTGCTAAAGATTGTATAAAGAGGATGATATGTTAATGTACCTTAAAATGAGGAAGCAGTGCTGTTTTTATCAATTGCTTGGGATTAATGAAACTTTTCATACTATGTTTAATAAATTCGCAAAACAGGGTGTATCTAAATAAAAGAAACCGAAGTTCAAGGCAATTTAAGGAAAACTTAAGATTTCAATTAAGGCAAGCTTTGTGTGTCTAAAGAAAGGTCCGAATTTCCTTATTTCCAATCACTCCTGATCATATATATATCGAAGGTCACAATTGACTGAATAAGAAAGCATTGTAGTCCAGCAGTTGAAATTTGCTAGGACAAGTTAGAATTGAGATTTTGATCACCAATTATGTGACATCGATTCGGACTAAAACCTTGATAACCATTACGGAATAAATCGATAATGCTCTTGTCAAAATAATGAAACAGCTCTGCTCGGTGCCGCCAAGTCAACACGTTCGCGCGACCCAGATAGCAAGTTGGGTCAATGTCGCCAATGGTCGGATCGGTAGCGGTCGGCAAGTCACCGTCGGACCAACGTTGGGGTGAAATTGAAATTACACAAAAAAAACTTTGTCGGGCATATACAACGGCTGGCCCAAACCTTGGCTTAATATCGTGGAATGTGTGTGTTGTGTCTTGGGAAATAATTCATTTATCATAATCATTTTTTTTTGGCAAATCAAAGATACCAGCCTCGTACCGTTGTAGAAAGCAAACCCAATGTGTGCTGACAACACATCGAGTATTGACTGCGATGAGCTCAGCTCTGTCCTATTACATCAGTCTACAAAGCTCCATCAGTAGACTTCAAGCACTCTTGATTCAATCTCAGAATTCCACAAACCTATTTCTCCAATGGCGATTTCGACAGCCATAGTACCCAATGGAGCTACATTAAAAACAATAAACCGGACAAGCTCTCGAAAAAGGTAGACAGTAAACATCACGTCTTCACGACGAAGCTCCCGCATTTTATTAGTGCCGTTGGAAAAGGGTTACAAACCTGATCTAGCTATTGTTAGCCAACCATCTCTAACATGTGTAGCAAGAGTGTTCTGGATCTGTTCCCTAACTCAAACCACCAATCGATATCTAAGTCAACCACTGCAGTAGTAAGACCAAAAACAAGGGAATTTAAGGGTCGCTTTAATTATAGGATGCATGATGCACTGGATCAGAAGTGAAGAGAGATGGCCTCAAAACCCTAACTTATGATAAATTTGACCAACTACTATAGTGACAGATGCCCGGGGATCATACCCAGAGGCGTTGTTAGGACGGAAATATACCAGATCGTGCTAAAAGATTTGTTCCCTAATGTAAGGACATTTTGTAATTTGCGAATTAACTTACCTTGAGCCAGTTACTTTGTTTATTTGACAATTCATATTGTAGAGAAGCAATTCGTCCATTCCATGTCGTGGGTATCTTTCCAACCAACAGAAATTGTGTTGCTATCAATAGTTTGGGCAGTAATTTCAGTGGGCGAGTTTGGAAGAGCTGAGCAAGATTAAAATACATAAATAATACAATAAATAAATAATACATAAAAAATATATAAATATAATAAAAACAATATTAAATATAACCAGTAAAGCAAATCCGAAGAAAACACGAGTTTTGAAGAAGAAATAATGTTACACAAATAAACAAAGCCAAATAACAAATAACAATAAATAACAGGAACTCAAACCGGCGCCAGTAAACCAAGTACAAAATGTAGAATAGAGAATGACAATTACCAAATAGACCAACATTCGGAAATATTCTTACTTTCGGTAGCTGAATTAACGCTGATCTTAGTGGTATAAACTCCCACACGCATTTGTTGAGATAACTTTCATGTCTTGGCGTGACCCTAAATTATGATTGAATGTCATGTGCAAGAGTTCCCCCCTTGTAACGTTGTCCGGGCAATTATGCCAAGTGTCCTTTTATTGCTGTGTGGAAAAACTCATAAAGACCAGAGCGACACCAATCAGTGAAAAGAAATTCTGTCTAAAACCAATTACCTGTTTTAAACGACCCATTGTGCTAATATTGTATAAAATAGAAAAGAAAATCTGTTTAACATTGGTATACCTTAAAATGAGAGCATGCTGGTTTTTAATCAATTGCTTTGGATGTAATGAAACTTTCATACTATGTTAATTAATTCCCGCAAACACATGGTGTCCTAAAAAGGAACCAGAAGTTCAATGGCAATTATAGGAAAACTTAAGAATTTTATAACAAGCTTTGGTGGTGTCTAAAGAAGGTCGAATTTCCTTGTTTCCAATAACAATCCGATCATATATATATCGAAGGTCCCATTGACTGAAATAAGAAAGCATTTAGTCCGCAGTTGAAATTTGCTAGGACAAGTTAGGTCATGAGATGTTGATCACCAATTATGTTACGAGCGATCCTGCCACTAACAACCTTGACAACCATTACGGAATAACGCACTGCTATTGGTCAAAATAATGAAAAGCTCTGCTCTGGTGCCGCCAAGTCAAACACGTTTCGCCGACGACCCAGATAGCAAGTGGGTCAATGTCGCCAATTGTCGGATATCGGTCGCGGTCGGCAATTCACCGTCGGACCAACGTTGGGGTGAAATTGAAATTACATCACAAAAACTTTGTCGGCATATACAACGCTGGCCCAACCCTGGCCCAATAATATCGTGGATTATTGTGTGGGTGTGTGGTCTTGGCTACTCATTTATTCAATATGCATTTTGCACAAAATCAACAGGCCCCTTTGTAGACGCACCCCCATGTGTGCTGACAACAACATCGAAGTACTGACTTCGATGAGCTCAGCTCTGTCCATAGATATCAGTCTAACAAAGCTCCATCAGTAACTTCACCTCACTCTCGATTCAATCTCAGGAATTCCACCACACCGATTTTTCTCCATTGCTATTCGACAGCCATAGTACCATGGAGCTACAATTAAAACCAATAAACCGGACAAGCTCTCGAAGAAATTGTTAGACAAAGTAAACATCGACGTCCTCCTTCACGACCCTAAGCTCCCGCCATTTTTTATAGTACCCGTTGGAAAAGAGTTACAAACCTGATCTAGCGACTATTGTTAGCAAAACCACTCTAACCTGTGTTAGCAAGATTGTTCTGGATCATATTCCACTACTCAACATCCACCAATCGACAGAGGGCTGTTCGAATCCCGGAGCGCCGCTCCCCAGAAAAAAATCACGGCCGGCAGAAAAAATGACGCATAAAAAAAATCAAAAAAATAAATAACAAAAAAAATAAAAAATTTAGGAAAAAAATTATACTTTCTGATTTCTACAAATCACATCAAAATAATACGTGTTTAAAATGTTACCATGGTTTTATTAGTGTAACAAAATTAAAAATTCATACCCGTTAGTTTATTAGTGTTGTTTCTGGCCTCCTCTGCTCCCGGGTGTGGAGAAATTTCTAGCGAACAGTTGATGTTCATGTCATAATTACACGGTGATATTATCAATTTTAGCGTAAAAAGTAAAGTCCAGTTTTAATATTTTTTCCCATATAACCCTTATAATTTTATTTATGATTACAATTTGTATTTTAATTTGCTAAAATGTTATTAACAAAAAAAATGGTTGCTTTTTGGTCGAGCTATTACTAGATCTTGCAAAACCAACGTGCTGATTGTGTTTAAACCTGATCAAACCAAAAAATAGTCTCATGTTCCGCACTGACAGTTAGATGAAATCATGTGAATGTTTCAGACAAATTTTGACCCAAAAGCTATCATGATTTGTTTCTTCTTTCTGTTTAATGATTTTGTACCAGCTTGAACACATTACATTGGTAAAATGTTTTGTAAACCATTTCACCTGCCTACAAATTGAAAAAATGGCTTGTGAGGGATGCTGATTTTTGCCATCAATATAAGGCTAAACCCATAGCTTCCACCAGGTGCTCCACCCCTTGCCACCCCCGCCGGGCTTTGCCCCTTGACCTCACCAGGGGCCCTAAGGCGGGCCCCCGGACCGCACCCGCTAGGGCTTCGCGGCAAGCCGCTCGCAATCGCGGCAGCCGCTCAAACATTAATTTTCTTTGGCAGAAAGTATTCCTGAATAACTTCAGATGCTCCCAGACAGCAAAATTTCCTTATGCCCTGCAAATCGATATCCAATCAACACTGCAGTAAGACCAAAACAAAGTGATTTCAAGCGTCCTTAAATTATAGTATTCACTGATGACCTGGATCAGAACGTTAAGAGGATTGCTCCAAAACACCATAACTATGAATAAAGTTGACCACGTACACTAGTGAAACAGACCTGCCGGGGATCATACCCAAGGCTGTAGGATGGAATATATACCAGAATTTTGCTGAAAACTATCAAGTTTATATACCACCATTTTGAAGCTTATCCTTACTTAACTCAGATAAACAACGCTAACAGTGAGGACTTGTCGGAGATGATCTCAAAGGAAATGATCAAAACCTGGCATTACCTTAATTGAATTACCCATATGACCCATAACAGCAAAAAAGCATGGTCTACCATCCAAAAGCTCGAGGGGATCCAACACAACATCACATCAGCCAAATGTTACACCCAACCAAGTTGCCCACCAGCTGCTTTAAAGGCAGTGCAGCAAAGAAGCCAATAAAGATCAAACTAGACCGTCAGAGGTATAGTGGCGACCCTGGTTTCATACGCCCTTCAACAGGACGAACTGGAAAACAATATTCCGAAACTAGGAACAGCAGGAAAAGCGTAGCCTGGACAACATCTCACTGGACAGCAGAAAAACTTCGGCCATGTACCAAAAGGAGGGGGGCTTCTTGAGATCTTAAATCGCTTCCTTATTTAACAGAGGTTCCAAAGATCTGGAGGAAAGCACATGATATGGCACTCCTAAAGCCTGGAAAAGATGCATCTAATCCTCCGGAGCTATGATGATAATCAATATTCCTCCTCAGCCATAATCAACAGCTTTGAAAGTCTCATGATCAACCGTACCTGTGAAAGATGAACAAATTCATGACCTGGTTGGAACACCTTGAGCACTGTGACAATCATGTCTGCATCGAGTACATTGGGTTGCACTCTCTCTTATAAGGACCCACCAAGAAGACGAGATCGAGTATTGGCTCAAGCAAAACATCTGACACAAAATCAGTGGCCCAGCCCCTATACACTTAGATCGACGGCACTTGCCCTATGCTACTCGTGTACAGAGTATCGTGCCATCAATGGGAAAGATCAACCCATGCCCAGAAGCTTGATCCAGCCTTAAAGGCCTCCTGCCAGCTAGAAAAGAATGTCTTCGCCCAACTCCAACGGAGAACTTATCGCATCCTAGCAGAATTGCTCCACCAGGACATCGTCGTAGTGTAGCGAGCATATCATGCAAGAGCATAGCTGACAAGTATCCAATGTGAAGCACCAATGTCCGGACAGAGACCTGTGGCTAAACGCAGGCGCTTGTTCCGATTATGGCTATTGTGTTCTGTTTTTTTTTACGGATATGATGAGAGCCTGGCATTTGCACATACGCCCGTCCAAATACCGTGGGAAAAAGCCGTGGTTTTGATGGTAAGCACTAATGCATATTGCAAAACCCGATAATTACTATGCTAATATTGATGGTTAACCATTAAAATCCGTTTTTTTTAATTTATACTTGGGAATGAAATGGATTTGAGGGCTCAAATTTTAGGCCGACAATGAAAAAAATACCGCCTTTCATCTGCCATCATAATCGAAACTAATTCGGGTAATCGGGGTCTAAAAGACGATCGGACACGCACCTTTAAATCCGAGAGAGAGTTTGAAGCAAAGCTCCAACCATGGAAACAGTCTCTAAGGAGTTTAAGAGAGTCGCCTTGTGGAAATGAAAGACTTGCAAACAACCAAGAGTCACACTATTGGTTGAAGTGGGCAGCATCATCCGCCTGGAACTGACTCCTCGTGAGCTGAAAGGCGATGTCTCAAAAGATGATGAACCAGAACCGATCTAAGTTTCCTTGCAGAGGTGGGACTACATGGAAGCAGACAGGACACTACCTGTGGTTGTGAAACAGCACAACAAAACATGGAAACATTCTCTTGTAACGCGCAAAATGCACATGTGACAAGGACTTTGCGGAATGCAGTGAAAACAGCAAGACACTGTACCATATCTGCAGATTATATTGAGACACCACTTTGTTTGGACCTCGATCTGGGGAAGGAACCAATTTTCCGACAAATTCTGCAGCTGGGTGTGCACAGCCCCACACGCTCCTCTATGGATGGAGGTGGTTTCACACCCCACGCTCCTCTATGGATGGTATGTGTCACACCCACCACAACCTCCTCCTATGGATGGAGGTTGTCACCCCCCACACCTCCTCTATGGATGGCCGGTGTCACACACCACACCTCCTCTATGTATGGAGGTGTCACAACCCACACCTCCTCTATGGATGAGGTGTCACACACCCCCACACCTCTCTATGGATGGAGTGTTTCCCCCCCACAACCCACACCTCCTCTATGATGGAGGTTCCCCCACACCTCCTCTATGGATGGAGGTGTCACACACCCACAACCCACACCTCCTTATGGATGGAGTGTAACACCCACACCTCCTCTATGGAGAGCTGTCACAGCCACCACACCACCTCCTATGGATGAGGTGTCACACCCCACACCTCCTCTATATGGATAGGAGGTGTCACCCCCCACACCTCCTCTATGAATGGAGGTGTCACACACCCCACACCTCTTCTATGGATGGAGGTGTCACCCCCCACACCTCCTCTATGGATGTTGGTGTCACACCCCACACCTCCTCTATGGATGAGGTGTCACACCCCACCCTCCTCTATGGATGAGGTTCCCATCACCCCCCACAGCCTCCTCGATGGATGGAGTGGTCCACACCCCCACCTCCTCTATGGATGGATGTCACAACCCACACCTCCTCTATGGATGGAGGTGGCCACACCCCACACCTCCTCTATGGATGGAGGTGTTCCGCACACCACACCTCCTCGTAGGATAGCCCTGCAACTAGTAGCATTACTTCTGCTACACACCACCACCAACACCACCAGTTCCGTCTACACGTTGATTTAAAAACTTGAAGTTCATAATTGTCCCTGAGTTGTGTTGGTTTCCTCCCCCTTGCTCCCATTGGCACCAGTAGTCCATGATATTTCGACTCACACAATGGAAATTTCGAAACGGACTGGGGGATCTGCGGGAAAATACAATGAGGAGAAGAATAAGTTTACTCAGATAACTCAGGGTAATCTCCATTTAATGATTGAAGTATTTGTTTTAGCCTCGTGATGATTGTAGGGGTCACTAAACGACACCTAATCAAGAAAAATATGAGGAAAATGTGATATTAAGGTTGCACATAACTACTAATACAGAAAATAAATCGTGCGCAGAAAATCACCATTTCATGCTGAAGTTCGAAGCAGAAGACGATTTAAGGAAGCCGCATGTTTAGTTTTACGCTATCGTTTTGCGACAAGCCATGTTAGTCTTTACACCAATGAAGGTGATCGGTGGTTAGTCAAGTCTTGGCCTGTATGAAAGACTATCGGTTTACTTTTAACATTGAAATTAAAAACACAGCTTTAATTTAACGTTTTCCTTTAAAATATATATAAATTTATCAAAAATAGCATACATTTGTGCCTAATGTTTTTATAAAATGAGTCTGGGATTCTTGAGAAATATAGTTTTTAAAATAAAATTAGGAAACTCTTCATCGTACAAAGAAGCGCTACTCGGTACATTGAAAAGTCCAAGCAGGTGGTTAAGAGCCGGTCATTTATAAAAAAATTTGTTCCCATTGAAATGTGGATAAGCGACATAACAGAATACAGAATCAAGCCAATTAAGTGAGCTCATTGTATTTGCGCGTATGGGATGGCATGTCTCTAAAACGTGCACCCGGGGTACAACTTCTGTTAAACAGGTGTCTCTGGAATGCTATTGTGTTCGGTAGACCAAGATGTCCGCCCATTGCTCCATTCATCTATATAATATACAATTACTGTTGTGTAGCCAATCCATTGTATAGAGATCAGTGGTTACAGTGCGACTGCGATAAAACTATAAATATTACGCGACCCTTTTCAAATGTCCACATTTTCATGGATTGTTTATATTTAGGCCAACTAAAACCTTTGTTAATCACAAAATGATATCTAAAACACCCTTCTTTACATTTTTCTCAAATCACCGAGGTTTTAAAAAGTGTAGCTGTTTTGCAATAAAATTTCTAAAACGAACTTCGCTCCTATCCTTTATGTGTTCAACGAAGTTCATAAGAATGAGGCTTGTGGCAAACTTGCTGAAGTCACGTGATATATTTTCGATGGCTTCTGTTTCGGTATTGCATGCGGCGTTGTAAATATATATACCACAGGGAATAACATGGTAGCTTCCATGATTGCTGTACAGTTGTGTACATTTGTCGGAACAAATCTGGATTTTTTTCGCAAGGAATACTCCAATGGCCATGAAAACCATCTGGTACGTTTTATTTAGGAATATTTCATTCTATATGTGCCGATAGATTGATACCAATAAATCACTTTAAGATTTAAATATTCGTGACCAGGCCAAGTGTAACTGTTCGATATGCGTAAGAGGGCCCTCATACGGTAAGTCTTTGAAAAAGACTAGCACCCGGAAGTTGATGCCGTTTTGAATTCGCTGTTGTTGTTAGGTGGACATGTCCTACCCCCTGGCTTTTGATTCATTTGGTGAGCTGCTATACTGAATTAGATATGGCCGCCATCGTCTGTCTCAGAGATTTCCCGAGGATTGCGCCCTCAATTTTGTAACAAAATGTGCTTTGTTGCATATACAGTATGCCCATGGAATAATGCTTACCCAGTTACTATTCACCATATGACTTAGCTAAGTTCAAATCGATGTCCTTCATATAGAAAATCACAACTTTCCCGTATCCGGAATTTAAGTTATACATAGTATTCTACGGTACCCTTATACTATAATAAATCTGATTCAGCTAATTTTCATTTTAGGTGACTATAGTATTTCGAAATCTATGAGGGGGAGTGAGAGAGAGAGAGAGAGAGAGAGATAGAGAGAGAGAGAGAATGACAAAGAGGGAGAATGACATGGCTGCGTAGCTTACCTAAAGAAAGCACAGTCATTTTGAAACACAAGAGAAACACCAGATATTTCAACCTCGCCATTGTAATCTCAGACAAGCCCAATTATGAAAACCTTTACAAATAGCGATGGCAAAGATCTTTAAATTTTATAATCCAGTTATGATTTCACACAATTAAAAAGTCCCTCCAGGTAAAGATTTTAAACAAAAGTACAACGTCAACTACTTTCCTATATTGGCCAGTCGTTTGTATGTTAAGCAAAATCCAATCAATTCTATCAATTCCTGTTTAAGTTTAATTAACTCTTGTAAATGTAAATAGAATGGTAATTTGGATAGGAGTTAGCCTCAGAAGGATGTCCACTATCTAAATGATATGATAAGCAACAATTGAAAATCTCTGCCAATGAATTTTTCTGTAAGAATGTTTAAAAATAAGAAAAAAAGACATGGTTGATGTCGTTTCATCGATAACTGCTAAGATATTCGCTGATTCTTCCATCATTCATGAAATTATTCATTTTAATTCACGCATATTTATTTACTTACTCACCATTTATCTGTGTTTATTTTCGTGGTAATATCCATTTATTCGTGAGTAGAGAATATAGTAGAGGGGAGAATATGGGGAAATCACTTTAAAGGTGCGTTACAGATGGGTGATTTCTCATTACATTTGTATTTCTTGATTTTTTTCGTCAAGTGAGAAAATTGGTTTTTTCCTCGGCTATCATAGGGAAAAAGTACAAACGCCAAAACAAAGAGTTCAACAAAAGTTAACCATAACAACAAAAACAAACAAAACACAAAACAAAAAACAAATTTTAATCCATAAGGAAAAACTAAATTGGTATTTTATCATACGACTGATATGATTTGCACACGTTGGATCGCATGTACCTATATTTTCCAGCGTTCTCTCGAGTTGCAACCGTCACCCATTGATGGTTTTTCAAAAGCTTTCAAATTGATTAATTAACCAACTGATTGAGTAATAGAGATTAAACAGCAGATTGATTTATTTCTTTTGCAATAATCAAACATACAATCAATAGATGCACCAGCAACTCATACTTAAATTAAAATGCTGCATATATCGAGTATATTGCTTCATTGGATGTTCGTGACCTTGAACTTGGATATATCCTGGCAAACCAACAATGAGAGAAAGAAGCGCAAAGAAAGGACGGTGTCTGGGACGGGAACACCCTAGTCGTACCAGATCCCTGACCAATCTGGCGACATTAGTTAAGTCGTCCTTTTGATTGTTTGCCTGTTTTGTAAATCCAATATTGTCCGGAATATTATAGGCCTAATTCGCGGCTAGTAGTTATACCTCGGTGTAGCTTCCATCTCAAATTAATATATAGTTCATGCATGCAGGAGCTGCCTACATCCAGCCACAGGAAAATATTGCTATAATGAACATAAATAATTCGGTTTAAACAAATTCCAGTTCAGGTTAATAAAAAGTTATTCCGTAGAGAAAATAATAGGCAACAAAATAATGGAGTTAAAAATACTGCCTTGCCATTTTACGTGCACCAATATTCCTACTCGTGAAAGTACCGCACCGAAGCAACATGTTTGAACAAGGCGTCATCGGTCATGTATCTTACATTGCACTTTGAAGCGGGTCAACGATTTTGAAAAGAATACATTTGAATTGTGCGTCACCTAGCGATAAATAGTGTTTTGTAAATATGAACTTTATACTTCCGAGAATAAAGTAAAAGGTCGTTCTTTTGTAAGGATGATAAGTAATTTTAAACTGCAGTAAAGGAAACAACTTGAACAATATTTGTTGATAATTTAATTTGATTAAAGTTGGTGAAATCTATTATTACGTTCGTGCAAATGTTATTTTCAAAATGTCATATTTAATCATGTACAGGGTATAGATTATTGTAAGTAAGGAAGGTAAGGGTGATTTTTCAGTCAGTGCTTTAGCGTAGATGTGGCTTTGAGCCCTCAATTCAACTTACTTGGGCTATATTATAAGTAATAAATCTGCATGGCTCCCTACTGAAATCTTGTCAAATAGTTTCACGCTCTTCAGATTTTCTTTTCGGATAATTCCTATTTTCTCACATTCTCTGATCTGATCTCGGTTGCCAACTAATCCACGTTCGTTCTGCGCTTCAAATATTTTTAGAGACTTCGTATTATGTCACTCCATTAATGGTATAAATTGATTGTTCTGAAATATGATTCGAGAATTCGTTATAAGCACCCAATGCTTATGATTTTGATACCAGTGGATAGCTATGGCCCTCCTCTTTCCATTGATACCAAAATAAGTACCAACATACCTAGTATGGCGTCACAATGACGTCATCAAGTCCGCGAGTCGGCAAAATTGGCATTTTCCACAGAAAATAGCCGAAAATCCAATTTTGCGCTAAAAGACGTAGGAATACCTCTAAATGATGGCAATTGACTAGTTTTACAAAAACATAGAGTTTTAGAGCCATACTGTGCATAATATTTTCAAAAATGAACCATAAAATATCCTTGGGTGGCAACCCCCCCCCCCCCCCACCCTTTTTTTTTTTTTTTTTTTTTACATTTTTTTGCTAAAACGACCTGAAAGGATGAGAGAACGATTACCTAGAAGCTTTTTACGAAAATTTTTGGCATTTTAGCGCACCGGAGCGAAGTTCACTAGGCGGGGGGTGGTACACCCCCTTGGTAAGACGAGGGTTAAAGCAATAATAGCACATTTTTTTTTGAAGAGCGCCCCCAATTTTTTTCAAAAATTTTGAGATTTTTACACGGTTGCATTGGTAACTGGATAGTAAACTATACCTGTGAATGATTAAGCTCGAAAATGTCTATGTGTCGCAAACGAAGGAATTTTGTAATTAAAATATTTAATATCGGAGATCTCCGATAATAATTCAACAGCTGCTGGAAACGACCTTCAAATATGAAATAGCCGGGAAATAGCGCCATGTACATATCTACGCTCATCCATTAGTTGTTTTAATGGTTCAGGAAAGTCAAGTTAGAGGTAATTTTCTTGAGGTGGCACTATTTCATCATAGACGGACATAAACTTAACATTTCTAGCTCTGCCGCAAGTACAATCTGGGATCCGAATTCTAATTACAAAATCGCTTATTTTATGATAACTATGTATTTTTTAGCATTCTCGTTCGCAGGTGTAGTTTCCTAGATAATTACCAACATAACTGTGCAGAAATATCAAATTTTTAAAATTGGGGGCGCTCTTCAAAATGTGCTGTTATTGCTTTAAGTTAACCCTACAGTGTATGTCAATAAAATGCAGGATTTGAAACAAAATATTAAAATATAAACCACATCTGTTTATCATGATGGTAACGCCCTTTTAAAAGTACATTCCGTATTCTTCCCTATACTTTTTATCCCATCTCATTTCGACACACATGTCTAGAGATAGCATACATTGAAGAAGGGTTATGCATTCCAAGCTGGTCCGATTGGTGAAATCACCTAATGAAAGTTTTGAAATCAGTTCAGGTGAGATTCTTTGCGGATCATAAAGGTGTGGCAGGATTGGGCTTGCAATAAGTTTTAGTTTAATAATGATATAAAATTGGATTGATTTAGCCCAATTTAATTGGTCGAGCTATGAGTTGCAAAAATATTGGGCGACACGCAGTTGAGCCCAATATTTTCAAACTCATAGCGAGCCAATTAATATTGGCGTAAATCATCCAATTTTATCATGTTTTGAATCCGATATTTTCACACACTTGGACTCCTCAAAACATGACAATGAAGAAAGTAGTGTTAATTGTTTGATCTGTAAATTTTGTTAATTTCTATGCAGTGGAAGAGAGCATTTAAAACAATGGACATGACTTATTGTGATCAGATTCATATGTGTTTGAACTGGTCTCTTGATCCTTTTTAATATCCAATGTCCAAAACTTGATTTCAATTACAATGTAAGTCTTGTTTATTTGATATGATATCAGAAACATATTGTACATAACTGGTCGTTGTGTTAAAGTCATTGAATCGGACCAACCCGATTCAGAAGGGCTTCACAAAATTTGTCATAACTTGTGAGCCAAAATTTCAAATTACACCAAACAAAAATCTTAGATGTCCTTACCACTAGACAAAATAGTTGCATACTTTTCTAAGAAAAAAATCACTTTGAATCCTGCGTTTGTTTTAACACACCCTGTATCCGGGGATTTAGTGCAAAAAACACTATTCCAATAAATGACCAAACGGCTTCGACTAACTGTACGACCAGCATATCGTTTGCGTTAATTTAAAAGAAAAAATAACCGCACTTCTATTTCGTGATTTTCTTATGCCCATTAAAATATGAAAATTATAGGTTTTCCCGTTTAATTTAAAACTATTTTTGTTATATTTCATATGTGGTTAAGTTAGATTTCGTCTATAAAATTATTAGATGTCTGTTTGTAAATTTAATTTAGTCTTTGGCCAATTATAATCATAATGTGATCATTGTTATTCATACCATGCTTATTGTATTTCGTCCTAATATACTTAGATTTCGTCTAATCATGTGGTTAGCAACATAATGTCTAAATTTATTTCGTCTTTGACAAAATAATTTCATATTTGTTTGATTTAATTTCGTCTTTAATCATGCCTGCATGTGTATAGATATAGGACTATACTTTCCTCTTTTTCCTCACCCTTCCTTTCGTTTTTCATCATTTTAAATCTTTATTCTTTCTCTTTGTTTATGACTTTCTTACTTATATGTTTTCTTTTTTTTATATTTCTTGATCATGACATTGACATTAAATAAATGTAACTGTAAGTGAGTTTGGACAAAGTTGTTACTTATTTGTGGGCTGTCCCGATGGTTAAATCATGCACAAAATCTAGAAACTTGACAGCAAAGGTCTTTCAAACTGCTTTGTTTATATATACTGTAATTGCTTAGGTCATGTTTGATCCAAATGATGTTAGACTTTCATCCAATTACCT
Organism: Ophioderma brevispina; assembly: GCA_023653785.1. NCBI lineage: Eukaryota > Metazoa > Echinodermata > Ophiuroidea > Amphilepidida > Ophiodermatidae > Ophioderma > Ophioderma brevispina. The sequence goes on along the minus strand of JAMKCH010024292.1, from coordinate 461 downwards.
ATCCATCAATTTGTTGTCTGGCGCTAAGCAACACGGAAGGTTTACACTGTATTTGTGTAATACCTGTGGGGCGAATTGCATTGATAAAAGTATGAAAAGTAATGAATAAAGACGAATAATAGTTAGGTGGGTCTTTGTTTTATAGTTGAGGGGTCTTTGTTTTATAGTTGAGGGGTCTTTGTTTTATAGTTGAGGGGTCTTTGTTTTATAGTTGAGGGGTCTTTGTTTTATAGTTGAGGGGTCTTTGTTTTATAGATGAGGGGGTCTTTCTTTTATAGTTAGGTGGGTCTTTGTTTTATAGTTGAGGGGTCTTTGTTTTATAGTTGAGGGGTCTTTGTTTTATAGTTAGGTGGGTCTTTGTTTTATAGTTAGGTGGGTCTTTGTTTTATAGTTGAGGGTTTTTGTTTTATAGTTGAGAGAGTCTTTGCTTATAGTTGAGAGATTCTTTGTTTTATAGTTAG